>NHOR01000112.1:0-121643 GCA_002287245.1 Trypanosoma congolense | reverse complement strand
AATGATTTTCCTCAAACTAACCCTAAGGCACAATCATCGGGAAATGCATTTGGGGGGGATGGAAATATGAGCAATATGGGCTAACTATCCCACACTCATTACTTGAAGAATTGTTCTCTCCCTCCAATCAACTCCTCTCGCATAACACGAAACCCCGCTCTCCTCAATAGATAACCTCAAAAAGAGTCACTTTCACCAATCATCCGAATTCACAAAAAACTTACCTGTGACACCCTTTTTCCCGATGGCCCGCATTCCATAGTGAAAGGGTGTGATGAATTTTTTAAATCGTGTCCCCAGCGTCCTAGTGCATCCCTCCCCGAAATAAGATCACTACGAGAAATACGAACGCCATGAGAATCAGACCAAAAGAGAAAAAGTTCCAAAGACCACCATGGGTGAACCACCATCGGGGCATAACTTCCACTTCCTTGTTGGGGTTTCTAGGAAGAAAAGAAAAGTGAGAAGAAAATAAAATCTGGAGAGAAATATTGGTAGACGTATAGCCAGCATGGATACTAACCGTTTTATGAAATGAAGATGGGATGGTGGTGGGCACGGGTGACCGTTTTATCTGCCCCACTTGTTCTCACTCTAAAAGGACAGGCGCTATTATCATTGTTTTTCCCTTGATAACCATTCCTGAAAATAAAAATATAAGAGAGAATGTATTTCTAACTGTATACTCATTTTATACTAGCATGTTTGTTTGAAAACAAGTTGGTCATGAAAATAAACTTACATGTTTTATAACCCAGGGGATGCTCGAGGGGAAATTGGAATCTGAACGAGACACGCCATGGTGGAATAGGGACCTGAATGAAAGAGGGAGTCGGGTCTAACTATCCCCCTCCCCCACCCACTTTCCCCAGTTTTACTACTATCATCGGAAAAGGCTCCACTCGGACAGCTTCCCTGTATGGCTGAATAGTCTTTCCTTAACTCTCTTCCCTATTTTAAAAAAAATGAATGTGAGAAGATATTCATGAGGGGGAGAAAATGGTACACTCAAATGCTCAACGTGCCTTGGTGTCATGTTTGTGGAGCATTGTAATGTTACTATATTTTTTTCTAGTTATATAAGAAAACTAAAAGTAACCCGAAGGGATAAATTATTGTGGAACTGTCTTCGTCAATTGTCGCGTTGATGTTGGAAATCACTTGTTCTGTTCTTGGTGGATCCTGTGTTTCTTCGGTTTGAGGTGATTGAGAGACACTGGTTGGTGTCGGTTGCCGAGATTGCGTGCGTTTTTGCGGAGCTGTTTGGGGATTATTGGGAGCCTTCAATTTCCCAATTTTTCGGCGGCCGCGAGGTTTCTTTGCTTTTCCAGTTCACTTTTTTCTTTCTTAATAGCATCTTCCAATTCTTCCCACCAAGGTTTATGGACGCATTGGGAACTGTACCTTACGCAAGGTACTTGACCAAGTGCCGCTCCGCACTCAAATAAACCTTCTCCGAATCTATGCTCACTGTTTTCTCTTACTTTTTTTGTAAATTTCAACAAAGCGTCTTCCAAATTGTTTGAGCCCACAGCATGTAAACAGTTTTTGACTATTTTGTTCCACATCTCACTTAAATATTCTTTCCCATTGCCCTTATCACCAAAGTCAGTATACCAACCATTCATTCCGTTGTCGCTACCTCCCCAAGTGGTTTTGTTTTTTCCGCACAAAGTGTTAACGTTTGGCACCGTTCAATGGATATCCAATCTGTCCAGGTGCGCAGAGGCAAACAAGGTCGTGGAGCAGACTCTCCAGGATAGTGTTGCTGACCATTATTATCACACAGTCCACACCATGTTTTGCGGGTATCGTGTTGTTGGTTTACGACGACACCTGGTGAATTGTAATGCTCAGGCATCTGAAGTCCACCAGAACTCATCTCTCTACTTCCGCTTTTCCCAAAAATAGTCTTTTCTAAAGCTTTCTTCAATGGGCTATCCGAGTTTTTCATCTCTTCCCACTTAAACACTGCAGCATTTAGTAAATCGCAAAGACCCTATGCTCGTCTTTATATAATCCTTCTTCACTGAAGTTTCCCCAGAGCTTACCGCCAACACTCCCACAACCACAATCAAAACAGCCACCAAAAATTTCACTATCCACATCCCTATCCACTATCTTTTTCCTATCAAACCAAAAAAAAAACGTTTACGAATATAAAGTATAATTCCTCATTCATCAGGAAACCCAGACACCACAATAGAAAGAAACAACTCGGAAATAGCTAATCAAAACTTCCATCCAATCTACTGCCGCCACACATTCGCTAAAAACACCTCAAAGAACACAAACGATATCATCAAGTTTATTGGGCACCTAATTTCCCTCCAAATGTTTTCCAGAGGAAAACATTACGAAGGGCTTCACATTTTATTCCGAGATTATTTCAATAAAACTGAACACATGATCATCCATCACTCATAACAAAGACAAAACTCCCTAGAAAACTGTCATGCTATACCGTCCTAAGCCTTTCCCCTCCAATGCCATCCCTCAACAATCTTTGTTGCCCTCACTCCTCCTCCCTGAAATCGTTAATCCTCCACAAGGGGAACAGCCTTTCCAAGATATCCGCATACTTCCGAAGATTGATTGAGAAGAGGGACACACTGTCATCGTCAGTACTCCGGTCACTTATCATACTTATTATACTGCTCTCACCATCATCCCAAAAGCTTCCCTCATCCACTGATATGCTGTCCTCCGACATGCTGTCCCTCAGAAGGTTGTTGGATATTAGCGAATACTCTCCTTAAGTCTGTTTACTGTTTTTAGAAAAATGAACTATTGAGGAATATTAAAGGGGGGAAATGAACTTTTAGAAGAGAGGGCAGTTTACTCTCAGAGGTTCACTGAACAATCACCACTCACTGATGAACAGTCTTCCCATGACATACATATATGACACCCCCCCTCCAACTCCCCTTCTCCCCCCCCAACACATTTCCCTCATTCATCAGTGATCAACGATCACCTTCAATAAGTGTATTCCCATTGAGAAACAATTTCTCTCAAACTAACCCTAAGATACAATCATCGGGAAATGCATTTGGGGGGAAGGAAATACTGACCGATAGGTCTAACTATCCCACACTCATTACTTGAAGAACTGTTCTCTCCATCCCCTCACCCACTCTCCCCCTCCACTCAACTCCTCTTGCATAACACGTGACCTCGCTCTCTCCATTGATAATTTCAACAAGAGTCATTTTCAAAAATCATCGGGATTCCCAAAAAGTATCTCCCCTGTGAGACCTTTTTCTCGATGGCCCGCATTCCTAGGGAAAGAGGGTGAAGAATTTTTTGAATCGGGTCCCCCGTTGTTTTAGTGCAGCCCTCCCCGAAATAAGATCACCGCGAGAAAAACAAACGCCATGAGAATGAGACCAAAAGCGAAAAAGTTCCACATTCCACCATGGGTGAACCACCAGCGCGGCATCACTTCTACTTCCTTCTTGGGGTTTTTAGAAAAAAAGGAAGTTGTGAGAAGAGAAAGTAATCGAGAAACAAATATTGGTACATGAATAGCCAGCATGGATGCTAACCGTTTTAGGAAGTGAAGATGGGATGGTGGTGGGCACGGGTGATTGTTTTATCTTCACCATTTGTTCTACTCTCAAAGGACACGCGCCATTATCAC
Source organism: Trypanosoma congolense (assembly GCA_002287245.1). Classification (NCBI taxonomy): domain Eukaryota; phylum Euglenozoa; class Kinetoplastea; order Trypanosomatida; family Trypanosomatidae; genus Trypanosoma; species Trypanosoma congolense. The sequence continues at coordinate 118,000 of NHOR01000112.1, read as the reverse complement.
TGTTTTTTCCATTGATAACCCCTCGCAAAAAAAAATATAAAGAGAGAATGTATTTCTAGCTTTATATTTATTTTACACCAGCATGCTTTGAAAACAACTTGCTCATGGAAATGAACCTTACATGTTTTAGTACCCACGGAATTGTTGGGGAGAAGGTGGAATGTGAACGAGATACGCCACGGTGGGATACGGAACCTGGATGAGCGAAGCTGTCCCTCCGAGCAAAACGACACCCTGGTAGGGTTGGTATTGAGGCAAAGGTGGCGGCCTCCTGCACCGACGCCAGATCTCCTCGTCAATGGCTTCCAGAGGCGTTTCATCCATGTCGATGTAGATTTTCCAGGAATCCCAGTGCCACTTCGTCCATGTCTCCGTGGGCCCAAAATGTTTTACGAGTGGGGTGGCAGACATTCTAAATTTCCACAACAGATAAGGAAGGTATTGCCACAAGCTGTCGCACACATTCGTTTCGGGTATGCAGTGTCGGGGGTTTCTTACAAAGTCACCCAAAGTGAAACGAATGAGGTCTATCGTGAGGCCGGCTAACACGGGTCTCAGGAACCAATACAGGTTGACGTGGTCTGGTGAGGTGACACCATCTAAGAGGACATCGGCGACATCTCGTTCCATGCTCCAATGCCTATCTTGAGCCATGCCTTCAGGGGATGGCGAGGAGGGACTTCCTGACATTAATATTCCTTGAGTTTGGAGAGAAAAGGTAATGGGTGGGGGAAAGGGGCATGGGAAGGATACTCACATAGAAGAATAATGGGGATGTGGGATAATGATACTACTAAAGCTATTTACAAAAACTCAATGATGCATTCACATTCCCTGCTCCTCCTTTTCAGTAGGTGTTTTCTTGAGGGCACCGTTTGTGGGACTGTGGTGGTGGGCATGCTGGTAGGCACTGGCCAATACAATGCGCGTCATCGGTCCCATGTCCACCGTGGCCCCAAGGCGTTGCCAATCTTCCAGGGAAATAATATGGGCAGTCTTCAGTTTGTCGAGGTCACGTTGGAGGTGCTTCTGCATGAGTGCACGCTTGAGTTTCAGGCCGAGTTGGATATACTCCCGTTTGGCTGGATCGTGGATAAACTTCTCCGGATTTTCGAGAAATTGTTCCATAGTCACGGAAGCATGGCGGTGCATGCCGTACGGCCTGCCGTAGTAAATACTGAAAAAGTTCCACGCAGAGACGGCACCCCAGTCGTCCCGGGCCCTCTCCAGGATAGCCTCCACCGCACTCTCCATGGTCCACCTCTCTACCTTCGACGCATGATCCTCCTGGATTGCTTGGGCTTCCTTGCTCATTGTTTTTCAGCTTTTCAAACTGGATGGAAGGGAGATGGCGTGGAAGAGTAATTTAGGGCAGATGAGAGTCCTTCTTGTGTGGAGGTATGGTTGTTGCTTTGGTTTATGTTGGCTTAGATCAATAGGACAGCCATGAGGGCGGTGATGATAATTTGTTGGGATGACGGTCTGGCACTGCCGCTCCGGAGTTTCAGTAATTTGGGAAGATATTTCTGCTCATATCGTTCGCGCCACGTGGTGTTACGGTGTTGCGTGGAGTTCTGGGACTGCACCTGTGTGGCGTTGCTGTTTTGAAGTCCAGTGGCGCGTTTGCCGTAAGTGTCGGTGTCTTCGCTTTGCTCTTCGCTTTGGCTTTCGCTTTCATCAAAGAAGTCCTCCTCACTGGGGTGCTCAATGGTGTCTGATGGTTGTGTTTGGGTTGAACGTTGAACAAAGAGTTGTTCCACTGTCTTCCCATCGAGTGCGTCCTTGAGTTTCTTCCACCAGGGTTTGTTTCTGCCATTGCAATCATCGTACCGCACGTGGATGTGCCGCTCATCACTGCCGTCAGCTTCGGTGTGTTCATCAAATCCCCCAAGTTTATGATGACCCCCACAACCTTTAGTGTCGATGTGAAGTTCTGCAAGGCAACGTTCAACCTGACTACCTTGTCGGTCAAATTATGGCTACCCTGTTGAGGTTTGCTGCTCCACTCATTAAAGCATCCCCACACAATAGTCTTCCATGATTTATCTAGGTCCTTGGCTTGTCGCTTTTTATAATACGTGTCTACATGCCACCCACCATATTGGTTCTCAATCATATCTTTTCTTTCACTCCCACAGAGTTTAAAGCCGTTTTCTGAGGCAATCCATCCGAACCAGCCGTAGAAGGGATCACCGTACTGTCCCGCTGTGCACAGGCACATGAGGTCGTGGGTGATGGAGCTTCCGGGGAAGTAGAACTTGTCTGTATGTTTGCACCCCCCACAACGCTTACCCCGGTGCCGTAGTTTAGCCGACTTGTAATTGTTTGGCAACGTGCTCGTAATACCATTGAGGAGCTTATTACCAGTATTCCAAAAAAGGGCTTGGACCAAAGCGTCTTGAAACTCCTTATTCGGCACCTTTTCCGATGTTCTCGATGCATTCCACAAGTCTAAAGACGCCTGGAACACCCCGCAGAGGGCATCATACTCTGCTCCATTAAAATCATATCCTGATTTGTAATCCTCAACACTTCCCCCCCTAACCCCCCTCATTACCATGGCAGTCACCATAAGCATGGCCAACATCCCCTTCCATATCGTCATTGGCTCCCTCATTGCTATCCTTATTCAAAAGATTGACAGAAAGGCAATACACCATCCCATCAAGCAACAACACACCACCATGCAGAAAAACTCTCACGTAATCAATCACCTCTCCAACCCAATTATGCCTCAACCACACTTCCAAGAAAAACCCAATCCACACCATTTCCCAAGACGAACTCCAGTACAATTCGCTCAAAATTCCTTATTCCAAATTGTTTTCAAAACTTCTCGGGTAAGACGCGTACATCACTGAGCGAGAGTGCTTCCCTAATTGAGAGTCCATGATGACCCAGCACTCAATAACGAAAATAATATTCCATGGACAACTGTTGTGGCATAATGTCTCAAATCTTTCCCCCTAAGTGGCACTCCCCAACAAAGGTTTGTTTCCCTCACTCCTCCTCCCTGAAATCGTTAATCCTCGACAGTGGAAACAGCCTTTCCAAGATATCCGCGTACTTCCGGAGATTGATCGAAAATAGTGATCCACTGTCATCATCAGTACTCCGGTCACTTATCATACTTATTATACTGCTCTCATCATCCCAAAAGCTTCCCTCATCCACTGATATGCTATCATCCGACATGTGTCCCCTGAAATCCTTGCCTGCATGGTTGATTATTCTTTCTTTAACACTGTTTGCTGTTTTTAGAAAAAAGAACTGCTGAGGAATATTCAACAATGGGGGGAGAGATGAACTTGTATAAGAGTGGCGGTTTATTCTCAGAAGATCACTGACCAGCAATCATCCATTCAAAAACAGTCTTCCCATGACATACATATATGGCACACACCCACTCCCAGCCCTCTTCCCCCAACACACATTTTCCCTCATTTTTCAGTGATCAGTGATCACCTTCAATAAGTTCATTCTCATCGGGAAATAATTTCTCTCAAACTAACCCTAAGGAGCAATCATCGGGAAATGCATTTTGTGGGGGGAATAGGAATTTTGAGAGATAGGGGCTAACTATCCCACACTCATTACTTGAGAACTGTTCTCCCCTCTTCCACTAAACTCCTCTCGCATAACCCGAGATCACGCTCTCCTCCGAGATAACGATAGAAGAGTCATTTCCACCAATCATCGGGATTCCAAAAACAATTTCCCTCGGAGACCCTTTTCCCATGGCCAGCCTTCATAGAGAAAGGGGTGAAGAATTCTTTGTATCACGTCCACCGGTGTATTAGTGAATCCCTCCCCGAATAAGATCGCCACATGAAATACAAACGCGAAAACTATTAGGGCAAAGCGAAAAAGTTCCACATTCCACCATGGGTGAACCACCAGTGCGGCATAACTTGTAATTCCTTTTTGGACTATTTAGAAAAAAAATAGTGAGAAGAAAATAAAATCGAGAGAGGAATATTGGCAGATGAATAGCCAGGATGGATGCTAACCTTTTAGGAAATGAAAATGGGATGGTGGTGGGGCAAGGGTGGCCGTTTTATCTCCCACGCTCACTCTCCTCCATAAATGAACTATCATCGACAACAAGTTCCCCTAACCGTCCCAGAAAATATATAAGAGAGAATGTATTTCTAACTGTATACTCATTTTACACCAGCATGTGTTTCGAAAAAAAAATTGATCATGGAAATAATTTGTTTGTTTTACAACCCAGGCCATGGTCGGGGGAAATTGGAATAGGAACGAGGTACCCCATGGTGGAATAGGGGACCTGGATAAACGAAGCTGTTGTTCCGACCAAAACGACACCCTGGTAGGGTTGATATTGAGGTACAGGTGGTGGCCTCCTGCACCGACACCAGATCTCCTCGTCGATGGCTTTCAAGGGCGTGTGGTCTTCAAGGAGTAATTCGACCAACATATTTTTTGAGACATCTATGAGCTCTCTGGGCCGGTGTTTCTCTTCCCTTTACTTTTGCCTTGGTTTGTGCGTGCCACCCCATGAAGATGATTTTTAAAATAAAAGAGACAAGAGGAAGAGTATTAAGGTTAGTTTTGTTGCACTTGGCTGTGTATGGTTGTTTGTCTTTGTTTTTCTGTTGGAAGCATTAATGTTTAGAGCAAGGTCAGAAGAAGGCCAAGGAACTGAGTGGTGGGATGGGAGGCACTACTGGGAGGGATCCATCCTTTCACCTTCCGGTACCGTGCCAGGAGCGCTCTCTTCTCCTTCAAATCCGCAGCGATCTTGGCCACGTGTCAAAGCATGTGGTTGAGGTTGGTGTGGGTATATAGACATGTTGATCTCCACCTCGAGGGCTGGGGAGTGAGTGTGAGACTCCTCCGTCGGGACACTTTTTCCCAGGACATTACGTAGGGGTGTGGGAACTTAAGCTTCAAATCTAGAGGCAGAGGTGGGAAAAATAGGTGAGAGGTGTGATGAATGGCAAACAAGGGACAGGGACAGAGAAGCTTGCGGCGAGGTCATGGTTTTTAGAACAAGGAAGCGGCAGCCATGAAGAGACCCAGGGGGGCCAGTATGTTGGCGCCGTCAGGTGAAGAAAGAGGTGCGGCCGTGGGGTCCAGTATCCCGGGCTCGCCGATGGTGGAGGTTTCCTCAGGGGCAGTGCTGGTGGCTACAGTGCCTTCTGTGGTGGATTGTCGGTGCCGGCTCTTTGAACTGGTTGGTTTTCTGGTGGTGGAGTTCCTGGTGTGTGGATTTCTTCTGGATGCTCTCCTTTCGCGGTGTTTATTTTGGGATTTACCTCCGAGTGCTCGGACGGGTCAGACTCTATGGGTGTTGGAGAGGTCCGTGCCGTGGGTGCGGTGTTCTGGACCGGGATCGCATCTCTTGGTGGTGCCTTTCTCAGATCGGAAAGGACCTTCTTGATGGCGTCCAGCCAGAGAATGGGGACGGTGTCTCGTGTGTTCCCCGCGCCATAGTAGCCAGCACAGGCGTCATTTCTATTTGTTCCACTGCATCCATTCAAACCCATTCCCTCTCCTAAGTAGAACAAGGGGCGTCCGCGCATGGAACCTTTTTTCAAGGTATTCCTTACTTCCTTCAAAGCTTCTTCTAAGGAGCGCATGCTGTCTTCATCGGTGCCTTCCATATTGCCACTACCAAGAAGGCATTTGTGTTGGACTTGTCTCCACGTGTTTTGAAAATGGCCCTTCCCTGGTGAGGATATACAAAATAAGGCACCAGCCACACTCTCGGCGAAACAGCCGGACGTACCGCTTTTATATGTGCAAAGGAGACTCATCAGGCTCAAGGTGTGGCAGGTACCTTTTATTGTCACTTTACCATCCCTACTAAACAAGGCCCTGTTAGGCATTCCATAAAGGGCTTTCCTCAGCGGGCCGTCTTGGCTCCCTGTCTTATTCAGCACCCTCTCCGCGGCCCTCAGCACTTCACAAAGCACCTTGAATGCATGCTCGTTGTGGCCAGTCCCCATGCTCACCCCAACACTCAGAACCACCACCATTCCCAAGATCACTGCTTTCATCCTCATCCACAACAAGAGCTTCATCCTACTTACTCCCTAAAGATAAGATTGGGGAAAGAATAGCTTTCTTAAGGGATAGGGTATTCAGGGGGAAGGTATTCTTGCAGCGGATAAACCTTCTAGAGCATTAAAACCAAGAGGCAAAAGCACCAAGGGACCATAAAAATGGTGAAGTTAGAGGGGTGCCTTCCTGAGTAAAGAGGGTATGGAGAGCCTCCCTTGTTTTTTTGGTGGCTTTGTTGGATGGTTTTTTGGTGCGTTTTTTCTTTGGGCTTGAAGGTGTGGAGGCATTATTGGTTGCTGTGGTTTCACCAGACTCATCCTCAACTTCTTCTTCCTCCTCGCCGTCGTCGTTGCTCTCCACAGGATCGTCTGAAGAGTCGTCCTGGTCTTGTTTGCCTGCTGTGGTGAGTGAGTTTGATTTCGCTTGTTTTTGAGTCTTGGAGATATTGATACCTTCTAAGATTTTATCGGCCCATGGGATCTTCGGCCCGCCACCATCAGCCGGATAGGTCACACAGGCGCCGTTAGCACTTAAACCGCCGCAGGGTCCGTTAGTATTGGGGATGCTTCCTAAATAATAGCCGCTGTTGAAAGTCTTCTTTTTAGCTTCCTCCTTTATCCCTTCCACAGCATTTTGTAAGTTTTCCAAGTGTGCTGATGTGCTTGCTGAAGTGCCACTTACTGTGCAGTTTTCCTTGATTTTACCCCATACACTGTTAAACAGGCCCTCCGGAGGACCCCTCCAACCGCTCCAGCCCCCACCACTTGTCACTTCCCCAAAGCCGCACAAGTCTTTCTCTCCATTATTCCCTTTGTACACAGGCATAAAAACGTTCCGAGGAGGCTATCGCCGAAGCAGCCATGGTCGCCGGAACCTCTCCACGGTTTATGGGAGCAAACATGACTCCGATGATCCCCGTTCCCAAGGAAACCACACGTAGGTGACGTCAAAACACTGCCACCATCGACGAAGCGCCCCATCCCATTTTCTCCATAAAGAGCCTCTTGAAGAGAGCCTGTAACCACACTACCTTTTCCCTGCTTCTCCATAACCCCCCTCACACCACTTGTAATACTGCAGAGTTTGTCAAAAATATCCTTATTCGTCACATCAGCCGCAAAGGTTCCCTTTCCCACAACAATCAAAACCAACAACACTCTCCCCCACATCCCCCATTCCATTTCCTCTTTTAAAAGAATCCCCAAAGTCCACACTTTCCTAAAATACCTTCAAGTCGCTTACAATTCTAAGAGACAGCGCAGAGTAAAAGAAAAAACAACAGTCGCCAGCACACTTCACTAGGGCCCCTCAAGTTTACCCTGACAAAAAAAATTATATAAGGGTTAGGAAAACAAGTGTACACAATAAAATATAGAAAACAACTTTCTCATGCATTCCATAGAGATGGGGGACATGCGGTGAAGATTGTGTCGATTCTGGTCAAGCTGCATATAAGTGCACACACACCCCTAAAGCAGAACCGCATGACCACCATCAAAGCAACAACAATAACGTCAAAGCATATTCGTTCCAAATTTTAGCGATAAGGTCTTCCAAGCGAGAGGGTCTAACTATCCCCTCCCCTCACTCATGGACACTCCTCCCCTTTAGTTCCTTATCTGCCTTCCTTAAACAAAAGATGGAGGAAGAGGACAGTGGTAACGTAGTGGAGTATCTTTATCATTTGAGATGCACAATGGGAGTCTTCAGTGAGTGGTTTTAGATCAAAATAGCGACACTAAGGAGCCATGAGGATGGCGGGGTTATGGGTGTGCCGGTGTTACTTCGGAGTCTTTCGAATTTGGTGGTGAGGTTAGACTCCTTGTTATTTTGATCCGTATGGTGGGTGGTTTCTGGTGAAGAGTTCAAGGCGGTTGTTTGGTCTGAAGCTTTTCTTGCCGCTGCTTCTTGTTGTCTCCGTTTTCTTCTTCTTGGAGTTTCTTTTTTCTTCTTGGAACTTTTCTTCTTCTGGGATGGCCTTTTGTAAGTCCACCCACCATGGCATGGGGTCCGTGGGATTTGTACTGTTGTAGTACATGACGCAGACTCCTTGTCCAGGCGTCCCTCCACAGGCGTCTTTATCACTTCCGTCTTCCCCTAGTAGATATCTGTTATCATAAGCACTGTTGTTCCTGTGTCTCAGTTTTTCTAAGAATTCATTCATGGCCTGTTTCAAATCTCCACCTGCTTCGCCGTTTAAACATGGTACTATGACATTTTCCCACGTTGCTTTTAAATGCGGTTGTGCTTTATGATTTTTGTCTCCCCACCCTTCACTGCTGCCTCCTAAATCGCTTTTGCCTTTGCCACAAAGCGTGTCGCTTCCGTTTATTGGCCACCCTTTAATCCCAGGCGTACACAAACAGACCAAGTCGTGTGTTGCGGACTGACCGGACCAGTGAGGTTGTTTCTTGTTGGACACCTGGTAGTCACTAGTAAAAGGCTGCCCACACCAGATGGAACGGTCATCACCGCCGCTCTCACCGTCTATGTAATCTCCAGGCAACCCGCCATTTAGAGCAGACAAACTACCACCATTCTCATTTCCGAAAATAGTTTTGTGCAAAGCATTCTTCATCGGCTCCGAGAGACCTTCACCACTGCCTCCCCATTTCGCCACGGCCGCCTGCATCAAATCGCAGAGAGCTTTGTGTGCGTCATGATTATGATCGGTCCCATCAGCACTAGCAGCCACTCCAAAAAACACCACCATCACCATCCAAACACTCATCCTCATCATCTTCCTTTTTCTACCTTCACTATAGCAAGAGAAAGACAATCTTCAAAAAGAAGAAGCAATTCTACGGAACAGAGATCCAACACACCATCATACACAAATACAGTGCGGCAACGAAAGGTCAACACTCTCACCCAAATTCAAAAGCACGAGATACACCAGTTCACATAGATACATATCCTTAAAAAAAACAAAATAGTTTCCAGCGAAATTCATTGTGGTAAGATAATTTGTCATCTTGGAGAGAGTGAGAGTTTCCATAGTTAAGCATCCATGAATAAGCATCACCTTTCCATAAGCATCCATTATCATGAGATAAACATATGCCATACTCTCTCATAATTTTCCCCTAGAATCCCATCCACCACCAAATTTTCGTTGCCCTTCACTCCTCCTCCCTGAAATCGTTAATTCTCGACAAGGGAATATCCTTTCCAAGATATCCGCATACTTCGAAGATTGATCGAGAAGAGGGACACGCTGTCATCGTCAGTACTCCGATCACTTATCATACTTATTATACTGCTCTCACCATCCCCCCAGAAGCTTCCCTCATCCACTGATATGCTATCATCCGACATGTTGTCCCCTGAAATGCTTGCCGGCATGGTTGAGTATTCTCTCCTTAACCCTGTTCCTTATTTTGAGAAAATGAACTATTGAGGAATATTAATGGGGGGAGAAATGAACTTTTAGAAGAGAGGGTGGTACAATAATAGGGGATCACTGATCACCCATCACTCATTCCAAAACAGTCTTCCCATGACATACATATATGGCCCACACCCTCTCCCAGCCCTCTTCCCCCCCCCTCACATTTTCCCTCATTCCTCGGCGACCAATGATCACCTTCAATAAGTTCATTCTCATAGAGAAATAATTTCTCTCAAACTAACCCTAAGGAGAAATCATCGGGAAATGCATTTGGTGGGGAACGAAATATGAGCGTAAGGGTCTAACTATCCCACTCTCATTCCTTGAAGAACTGTTCTCCCCCTCCCCTCACCCGCTCTCCCCCTCCACTAAACCCCTCTCGCATAAAACGTAACCACGCTCCCCTCCATTGATAATCTCAACAAGAGTCATTTTCAAAAATCATCGGGATTCTCAAAAACTTCTTCCCTGTGAGACCTTTTTCTCGATGGCCTGCCTTCCATAAAGGAAGGGTGTGAAGAATTTTTGTATCGTGTCCCCCGTTGTTTTAGTGCAGCCCTCCCCGAAATAAGATCACCGCGAGAAAAACAAACGCCATGAGAATGAGACCAAAGCGAAAAAGTTCCACATTCCACCATGGGTGAACCACCAGCGGGGCATAACTTCCAATTCCTTGTTGGGGTTTCTAGAAAAAAGAAGAGTGAGCGGAAAATAAAATCAAGAAACAAAGATTGGTAGACCCATAGCCAGCATGGATGCTAACCGTTTTAGGAAATGAAGATGGGATGGTGGGCACGGGTGATCGTTTTATCTCTGACACTCATTCTCCTCTCAGAGGACACGCACCATTATCATTGTTTTTTCCCTTGATGACCCTTCCCGAAAATAAAATAAAATATAAAGAGGGAATGTATTTCTAACTGTATACTCATTTTACAGCAGCATGTGTTTCCAAAAAGAAACTTGCTCTTGAAAATGAACTTTACTGGTTTTGTGTTCCAGGCCATGCTCGGGGAGAAATTGGAATGTGAACGAGATAGCTCATGGTAGAATACGGCATTATGAGCGAGAGGGTCCAACAAGCGAAAGGGTCCAACAAGCGTAAGAGTCTAACAAGCGAAAGGGTCTAACAAGCGAAAGGGTCCAACAAGCGTAAGGGTCCAACAAGCGTAAGGGTCTAACAAGCGTAAGGGTCTGCCTGTCCAGTGGGGGTGGGGGGGTTAGGGTTAGGGTTAGGGTTTGAGCGTCGGGTGAAATATACACTAGCTGAAAAGCGAGAGGGGCTAACTATCCCACTCTCATTCCTTGAAGAACTGTTCTCCCCCCCCACTCAACTCACCTCGCATAACACGTAACCACGCTCTCCTCCATTGATAACCTCAAGAAGAGTCATTTCCACCAATCATCGGGATTCAAAAATAACTTCCCTGTGAGACCTTTTTCTCGATGGCCAGCATTCCATAAAGGAAGGGGTAAAGAATTTTTTGAATCGTGTCCCACAGTGTTTTAGTGAATCCCTCCCCGACATAAGATCACCACGAGAAATACAAACGCCATGAGAATCAGACCAAAAGCGACAAAGTTCCACATTCCACCATGGGTGAACCACCAGTGCGGCATAACTTGTAATTCCTTGTTGGGGTTTCTTAACAAAAGGAAAAGTGTTGGTAGAAAATGAAATCTGGAAACAAATATTGGTAGATGAATAGCCAGCATGGATGCTAACCGTTTTAGGAAATGATGACGGGATGGTGGTGGGTATCTTGGTACTCGTTTTATCTCCCCTTCTTATCTCCCCCCCAGAGGACAGGCGCCAGTATCATTGTTTATCTCCTTGATGACCCTTCCCGAAAATAAAATATAAAGAGAGAATGTATTTGTAACTGTATACGAATTTTACACCAACATGTTTTTTGAAAAAATTGTTCATGGAAATAAAATCTGTATGTCTTATAACCCAGGGAATTGTTGGGGAGAAATTGGGATATGAACGAGGTGCCCCATGGTGGAATAGGGGACTTGGATGAATGAAGCTGTCCCTCCGAGAAAAACCACACCCTGGTAGGGATGGTATTGAGGTACAGGTGGTGGCCTCCTGCACCGACACCAGATCTCCTCGTCGATGGCTTCCAGGGGAGTTTCATCATTGTCGATGTAGATTTTCCACGAATCCCAGTGCCACTTCGTCCAAGTTTCTGTGGGCCCAAAATGTTTTACGAGTGGTGTGGCAGACATTCTAAATTTCCACAAGAGATAGGGAAGGTACTGCCATAAACTGTCACACACATTCGCTTCGGGTATGCAGTGTCGGGGGTTTCGTAAAAAATCGCCGAGGGTGAAACAAACGAGGTCTATCGTGAGGCCGGCTAACACGGGTCTCAGAAACCAGTAAAGGTTGATTCTATCCGGTGACGTGACACCTTCCAACAACACTTCTGCGACATCTCGTTCCATGCTCCAGGGAAAGGAGTTCCTTCCATGGTCCATCTTGGCTATATTGGAGAAAACAAAAAAAGGGGAGTGAGAAATGGTAGTTGTACAGAAACAAAGGAGGCAGATAAGAACCATGCACAGGAAAGTATAAAAAGTGTAGGAGGGTGTTGGCTTTACAGGAAAATAGATAAGTAGGGGAGGAGGGAAAAGGGAGGAAGTTGGGTGCCATCCAAAAGAGTGGAAACATTCATATCGTCGAGGTTGGAGATTTCGTCATCACTCTCGCGGTTGTAGGCGAGCCACGCCTTGCCTTTCAGGAGGAGGAGCGCGGCGCGGTTTTTGAGAATTTTTTCTTCGAGGGTTTTGGATTCCTTCATGAGATGGGTGTAGTTTTTGAATTTTTCGTGCCAGGGGATGTCCTTATGTAATTCTAGTGTTTTGGTGTAATCGACGCAGATTTTCTCGTTGTGCTTTTCGTCTTCTGAATCGGTATTTGTATGACTTCCTTTAGTCCCGTCACAGGTGGTAATGTTAACGTCACCTTTATCCTTACTTCTTCCACTGTGTCCAAAAATCTTCTTGCCATTTTTTTTCACTTTCCCTTCCCCCTTCCCAATCATCCCCACATACTCCTCCAGCAAGTCGGGCATGTCCTTTTTCAAATTTTCTTCTTTGGTCTTGCTGCACTCACCCATGATTTTGCCAATAGACTCAACGAATGATAGGGGAGGGTTACCACCTGACTCGTATTTCATTTGGGTCCATTTGCCGCAGCATTTGCAACAATCTTTGTCACAGCAATTGTTTGCACCACAGCAGTCCTTTCTGCAGCAGCCGTTCTTGCAACAATTAGTGCTGCTAGCCTTTGGCGAAATAAGGGAACCCGAGCAAGGCGCATGAGCACCACCCACATCACCATCCCCCACGCACACGCAAAACAAATCGTTAAAAAGGGTTTTGCCGGTTTCCTTTCCATTACCACAACTCTGCGCTGCACTTTTGTCGTCAACAAAAATACTACTCGTGTTGCTTCTCATATTCGTGATATCCGCAACGTTCAAATTCAACTTCTTCACACCATCTCCATAAATCCCTTGAAGCACCGACAGTCTGGCGTCATCCTTGTCTTGGCTGATCTTCTTCGCAAGCTCTCGGTTTTCCTGGAATTTTGTTTCAGCCTCTTGAAGCAGATTTCCAATTTCCCTGTGGGCCTCTTCACGATTTTTCGGGTCTGTTGGCGGCGGATGCTCCACAAAAAAGTCTTTCGTCCCCCACAGCATCTTTCGAAATTCATTCATGTCGCTCGTGGTGGTATTGTAAAGCAGCCCCATTTCTTTCACAATTTCCCTGTCCTTGTTTTCGTCATAGACGTAATCCTTTACATCCGTAATCATGCGGTCAGCCTCTTCCAGGATTCAGCAGAACAACTTGAACTCATCCTCGCTGGGACGCTCGGCACAAAATCCCACTCCAAAGAGCAGCCCCACCAGCAGGACCTTCCTTATCATTACCATACCCTATCTACATGAAATTTTCAAAATCAAAAAGATAACCCTAACCTCGACAGGCCTCCACAGTGTCCGATTCATAAAAAGAATTTACACTTCTTGTTCCATTTTTTAAAAGGCCAGAAGTAAAAACCCATCCACACCGCGACTCTCCTTTCCATATGGAGTCACAATCACCCTCCTCCTCCAAAACACCACGCCCACATTTTCTCTTGAAAAAGAAATAAAAAGAAGGGGTAGGTCCGACGGGCCTTCCAAGCACCCAAGAGTGAGTGAACCTTAAGGTGTACCCCATGATCCAAGGAATCCGTGAGGCGTATGGGGGACACAGGCATAAGAAACCCGTACAAGTTCATCTCCTTCTCCGGCAGAACACCTTCCAACAGCATTTCGAGCACATCGTTTTCCATGCTCCAGGGAAGGGCTCCTCCAGGGGAACTGCCTTCGGATGACGGTGACGAGGCCCGACTCCAAGACATCCTCGTGGCCCTTGAGATTTAGGGAGAGTGTTTCTAGTATTAGGGTTAGGGAAAATGGTTATGAAGAGGACCACTTTACATCGTGGAGTAACCATTGACACTGAAATTATGCTACCATAATTCCGCCTTTCACAGAATCACAAAAGCCAGCAATCAACTCTATTCTATTCCCTTTTCTCATATCCTTTATACTAGGTGGTCTTCTTTTCATTTGGATAACACCCTCTGGGAATGTTGGTGGAGGGCGGACTGAAAAGTTTCGTTGCCCAGTACGCTGCGCGCCATGGGTCCAATGTCCACCGTTCCGCCTCGGCAGAACCAGTCCTCTAGAGACACAATGTTGGCCGCGTGCAGTTTGGCGAGATCCCGTTCGAGGTGCTTCTGCATGCGGGCACGTCGGATTTTCAACCACAAATCCACATGTTTCCGTGTTTTTGCGTTGGGTACAAACTTCTCCGGATTTTCCAAAAACTGCCGCATGGTCAGGGGAAAATTGGCGGGAAGATGGTACGTCTCCTTGTAATAGATGCTAAAAAAGTCTCGGGCTTGGATCGCGCCCCAGTCCTCCCGGGCCCTCTCCAGGATAGCCTCCACCGCACTCTCCATGGTCCACCTCTCTACCTTCGACGCATGATCCTCCTGGATTTCTTGGGCTTCTTTGGCTTCCTTAGATTCCTTGCTCATTGTTTTTCAGCTTTTCAAACTAGATGGATTAGAGAAGGTGATGGTGAGGAGGATGATGCATAGGGGAGGCCTTCTCATGGGAGGATAGTTGTTGTTTTGGCTTAAATGGATTTAGATCAATAGGACAGCGGTGAGGACCGGGATGAGGATTTTGTTGGAAGGTCTGTCACTGTGGCTCCGGAGGCGCTGGAAGTGTGGGCGATATTCCTGTTCATATCGTTCACGCCACGTGGTGTTTTGACGCCTGGTGGTGTTGGTGTCTTCGGTACTCCGCTGACTCGTGTGGCTTTCCACGTCTCCATGGGGTGTGGTGTTGGAGCCTGTGGAACCGTGGCCTTCTGAAACTGAGAACCCGCTCCTCTGTATTCGACTGGCTTGACATGGCCGGCGCGCTCAAAGAAGGTCTTTGTCTCTTCGGGTGTTGCACGGGTGTTCTTCTTTAAGGCTTCCTGCAGCGTTTTCCACCAGGGGATCTTTCCTTTTCCTGTGCTGGTCAAACAAGAATCGTAGTGCACGTAGAAAGTGAATTCATCGGAGGCGTGATTCCCATTATGCTTCTGAGAACCTCCAAAGGTGTTAAGACGCACATCCCGGTTTAATGAGTGCTCAAACTCTTCAAGTGTTTTGTTTAAATTTTTCAATTGTGTTTCTACATCCTCATTGGGTCTTTCATTCTTTTCGATAGCGTCTTTCATGCATCCCCAGACGGTGTGATTCCAAGGGGCCTTTAGATACTTCCTGTGATCTCCATAGCTTCTTTCTTTTCGTGAACCCCCTTTGGACCACCATCCAAGAGCCTCATCGTTTCCTAATGTTTCGTGATTTTTTCCGCATAACGTGTACCACTCTCGCTGACCTGTGCAACCCCACCAGTTGCTGTAATGGTAGTGAAAGGGCTCTTCGCACCTTCCGGGTGAGCAGAGGCACATGATGTCGTGGGGAATGGATTTCCCGGGGTAGTGTGTCCCGTCATGACTGCAGCTTCCACACCAGTCCCCACGGTCCCCGGGAAAGACATACTCTCCCGGCAAGGTGTCCCTGAAATTGGTTAGATTGCCCCCGGCCTTATCCCCAAAGATGGCTTGCCCGAGGGCCGAGGCCAACGCTATAGAAGGATCCCACTGCTTATGGACAGCCTTTTTCCACAGGTATATGGATTCCTTCAGTACTTCACAAATTGTGTCGTGCTCTTTCTTGTTGATGTCTCGGGCCCTGGCATGACTCATCACCATGACCATCGCCACTATCATCATCACCACATATTTCTTCATCCCCATCATGACCTCCTTATATCTTTGGCTCTTTAATACACTTTCTCTGAGTAAACATAATTGTGGAAAACAACAACTTTTTGACTGTGTAATAAAGGCATGAAGACGAGGTTTTACGCTGTACACCGCCACCCGAACCCAAGTCCTTAGCAATTTTCTTAAAAACAACCATTAGAATAGAGTGAGCAAGAGACCAAAATGGTTGACAGGGATTTTTGCGTGGAAGGCACTACTGGGTGGAATCCATCCTTTGACTTTCTGGTACCGTGCCAGAAGTGCTCTCTTCTCTTTCAGGTCCGCAGAAATCTGAGCGACCTTGGCAAAGCATGTAGGACTGGTTGTCGGCTCCGTGGTGGGACTCTGCTCCGTAATATTCTCACCGGGTTCCTGGCCAGTAAGGCAAGCTTCCATTTTATCTTCGATGCTTTTGACTTTTTCTTTTATTTTTTCCTGGACCGCTTTGAAAGCCTTGAAGGCGTCCGAGGCGTTCCTGAGGTGCACGACTTGGGTGGCGGGGTCTGCTGTCCAAAATGCTTTGTCCTTGGTTGATGTAGCGTCTGGGATTTCTCCAGCCTCGATACTGATTGTCCCATCAAACCCCGCACTGATGGTCACGATGCCACCACCCCACCAAAGGGACTTTTCAAGACTTGTGCTTTTGAGGATTCCACCTTTTTTCCCCTTGATCAAGTTGCAACCGGCGTTTGTGCTTCCTCCATTGAAGCTGCCTTTCAGACTCTGGTGCTTGATGCCCTCGATGGCCGTACCCAGGTTGGGTTCCTTCCCGCCAGCCTTCTCACCAATATCAACCAAGCTTTCCTCGCTGAAATCAGTTTTGCTAAAGCAGTCCTTCAATTCTCCAGCGGTGGCTGCTTTACTATCCCCAGGCAGAAGCCATTACCACTGTCATTTCTTGCATTCGCAAACACCGTGATGAACTCATCCAGACGCCCTGCCGAATTGGCAGCGAAGGCGGCCGCTCTGGACGCTTCTTTCTCCAGTCTCTCCACCTCCTCTCGGACCTTGTCTATTTCCTTACGCACCTGTCGAAACAGGAAGCCGGTCATTTTGCACGCATCCGAGCCTTTGCCCTGGGCTTTGGACTGCACCCATTTCGTCTGCCACTCGAGCAACTTCATTTCAAGGTGCGTAACCTTGGCGGTTCCTTCCTCTACCTGCTGGGTAGCCCAGGGCGTGACGTCCTTTAATGTTTTGCTTAAAGTGCATATGGCTGCGCCGGCTTTGGTGGGGATGGCTTTGGGAGTGTTTCCCTCACCGAATGCAGAGGACCATGCCATGAACACAGCGACGACCAGCCACCACCACTTGCAACGTAACTCCATAACCATCACTGTCAACCTTTATTCAACTTTGTTAGTGATCTTGCATATTTTAAAAAAATAAAAAAGGGTGTGAGACATTATGACTTATTCCGTAAATATTGCCGACAGGAAAAGGGTTACTTTGTTGAAGGTTGTATTTTCAGCTTGAAGGATGGTTATGCTAGAGCAGCAATGAGGCACCAGAGACTCATGACGCTTGGGTGGAGTGTCAAGGTACTTCCGGACGTGAGTGGTCCCTTTTCTTTATGATAGCGTGCCAGTAGTGCGTTGGTTGCTTGCAATTCCGCATTGAGCTTTACGGCATTTTGGAAGCAAGGCTGATGGGGAGTATGATCTTCCATGGTCTCGTTGGATAGGCAGGGTTCAATGTGCTTTTCGATGTTGTCAATTTCATTGAATTTTTGTGTAATTCTTGCTGCAACATCTTTGAAATCCTGGAAGGCGGCGAGGGTTCTTTTCAGGTGCGGAATGGTGTGTGGAGAGGCTGTCCAGAGTGCATTCTTTCCACCGGTTGTGTCGTTGGCAACTTCACCCGGGCCAAATTCGCTCCGTTTTATTTCGCCCCCGAAGCCTTTCCCGATTGTCAAAATGCCGCCACCCCACCAGAGCTTGTCGTTTAAGGCTCCACTGAGGATACCTGTTTTCCCGTTAATCAAGTTGCAGTCGGAGTGCATGTCTTCCCAGTATATTCTATGAAAGTAAGCCCCCAGGGCGCTGTGGTTCACACTCTTGACTGCAGCGGTGAGATCCAGTTTACTTTTGTCCGGAACCTTTTCAGGAATTTTGGCTAGGTTGCCTTCAATTATTTCTAATTTTTCTCCATCTGGGAAGCAGTCAAATAAATTGCTTCTTTTCGCTGGCTCACCCCCATCACCCAGGCAGAAGCTGCTTGTGTCAAAAACTTTTCTCATTTTTGCCCTTGTGAACACCGTGATGAACTCGTCCAGTCGCCCGGCAGACTTGGCGGCGAGTGCCCCTGCGCGGATGGCCTTCCCTGAAAGTTTCTTGATTTCCTCGTTAACCTTCTCGAGGTCCGTTCTAATATCATCCAACATACTTTGGTTCACCTCACACTCTGAAGACCCGTGAAAGTGTAGCTTCCAGTCCAGGAATTTGGAGGCGTAAGTGTCTCGAGTTTTCTGAAGTTCCTCCAGTTGTTCTTGTGTCCATGGAGAGACATCCTTCAGTTTCCGGCTCAGACTGCAGATGGATTCTCCAGCCTCCGTGGGGATGGACTTCCTATGGAACGAGCCCGCCCATACTTTTTCCGAAAAAAACACGGACATCATCAAGATGACACCGAATGCCTTTATGACTTGAAGCATACTCCCTTACTCTTTTCCTCACTTTTAATCTTTTTCTCAAAAAACCAATATGAACAAACATCGTTTTCCTTTGGAGTGAATAGGCGATACGTGGGGTATTTTAAAAAACTGGTGGTTTTATTTTATTTGGGGGTTTTCTTAGAAAAAGAAGACAGCACCAAGGAGCCATGAGGGTGGCGGGATTAGGGGTGTGCTGCTGCGAGGTTGGAGTTTTTCATATTTGGCGGTAAGGTTGGAGTCCGCTTCGTTTTCGTTGGGGCTGTCAGGAACTGAGCGGCGCATTCTTGATGGGGTGGTGGTAGAGGGGTCTTGTTTTTGCCGCTTCCTCTTGCTGTCTCCGTTTCTCTTCTTCTTCGCGTTGCTTTTGTTCTTGGAACTTTTCTTCTTCTGGAATGGCTTTTTGTAAGTCTGTCCACCATGGTACGCTTCTTGTTATTGCTGTACTGTTGAAGTAGGCAACACACACACCATATTTGGGCGACCCAGTACACGCGTAATGGTCTGATTCAGTAACATTATTTTCTCCTAGGATATACCTACTTTCGCGCACACCTTTCTGTGGCTTGTGTTGCAGTTTCACCAGGAGTTCATTCAGGGCTTCTTTCAAATCTTTTGCATTCTCACCTTTTAAACATGGCACAGTGACATTCTTCCACGTGGCTTCTAGTTGTTCTTTTCCTTCTTTTCCACTACCACCCCAACCTTTATCTCCATCAGACTTCAAAGCAATGTTATCTTTCCCACACAGTGTTGTGCCTGGAGTGCTGCTGCTATTCCCTGGCCACCCGCCTTTCCCCACTGTGCACAAACAAATCAAGTCGTGTGTTGCCGACTGACCGGACCAGTGAGGCTGGTCCATGTTCGACACCGCGTAATCACCACTAAAAGGCTGCCCACACCACATGCCGCGGTCATCACTCCTGCTCTCCCTGTCTACGTAATCTCCGGGCAAACCGCCTTTTAGGGCAGCTAGACTACCACCACTCTCATTTCCGAAAATCGTTTTGTGCAAAGCCTTCTTCATCGGATCCGAGAGACCCTCTCCACTGCTACCCCACTTTTTAACAGCACTCCCAAGCAACCCGCAGAGTGCATAGTACTCTGCTTCATTATAATGCTTCCCATTGGTATCCGAACTCGAGCCCAATGCTCCAAAAGCAGTCACCATAAACACCACATATTTCATCATCATCATCCTCTTTCTCTCCCCTTCACTATCAATACTGAACAAAACAATCTTCAAAAAAATGGAGAATTCCAAGCAAGGGAGAAACAACACAACATCAAAAATTCACGACACCACTAAGCAACCGAATTCCGCCTATCCACTAACCCTCCCCTCACACATTTCTCACTTCCACCGTCGCCAGGTGATAAATGGTACCACCCCCTTCCACTAAACATCTCTCGCATAACACGTAACCACGCTCCCCTCCAGAGATCACCTCAAAAAACGTCATTTTCACTCATCATCGGGATTCCAAAAACAACACCCCTGTGATACCTTTTCTCGATGACACGCCTTCCTAGAGAAAGGGTCTGAAAAAGTTTTTATATCACGTCCCCCGGTGTATTAGTGCATTCCTCCCGGAAATAAGATCACCACGAGAAATACAAACGCGACAACTTTGAGGGCAAAGTGAAAAAGTTCCACATTCCACCATGGGTGTACCACCAGCGGGGCATCACTTGTAACTCCTTGGTGGGTTTCTTGGAAAAAAAAAGAAAAGTGAGAAGAAAATGAAATCGAGAAACGAATATTGGTACACCAGTAGCCAGCATGGATGCTAACACCTTTATAAAATGAAGATGGGATGGTGGTGGGCACGGGTGATCGTTTTATCTCTGACACTTAATCTCCATACTAGAGGACACGCGCCATTATCATTGTTTATCTCTTTGATAAAACTTCCCGAAAATAAAATAGAAAGAGAGAATGTATTTCTAACTGTATTCTAATTATGCACCAGCATGTTTGTTTGAAAAAAAAATTGCTCTTGAGAATGGAATTTAAAAGTTTTAAAACCCACGGAATTGTTGGGGAGAAATTGGAATAGGAACGAGATAGCCTACAGTGGGATACGGCATTATGAGCGAGAGGGTCCAACAAGCGTAAGGGTCCAACAAGCGAAAGGGTCCAACAAGCGAAAGAGTCCAACAAGCGTAAGGGTCTAACAAGCGTAAGGGTCTAACGAGCGTGAGGGTCTTCCTGTCGAGTGGGGGTGGGGGGTTAGGGTTAGGGTTTGAGCATCGGGTGAAATATACATCAGCTGGAAAGCGAGAGGGTCTAACTATCCCCCTCCCCTCCCTCACTGTACCACACTCCTCCTCAAATCAACTCCTCTCGGATAACACGTGACCACGCTCTCTTCCATTGATAATTTCAACAAGAGTCATTTTCGCCAATCATCGGGATTCAAAAACAATTTCCCTGTGATACCTTTTCTCGATGGACGCCTCCATAAAGAAAGGGTGTGAAGAATTTTTTGAATCACGTCCCACGGTGTTTTAGTGAATCCCTCCCCGACATAAGATCACCACGAGAAATACAAAAGCGAAAACTATGAGGGCAAAGCGACAAAGTTCCAGATTCTACCATGGGTGAACCACCAGCGCGGCATCACTTGTAATTCTTTTTTGGGGTTTATGGGAGAAAAAAAGTGAGCAGAAAATAAAATCCAGAAAGGAAAATTGGTAGACCATAGCCAGCATGGATGCATGATAACCGTTTTAGGAAATGAGGATCGGATGGTGGTGGGTACGGGTGATCGTTTTATCTCCCCTCCCAGAGGACACGTGACCATTATCATTGTTTTTCCCCTTGATTACCCTTCCCGAAAATAAAATATAAAGAGGGAATGTATTTCTAACTGTATACTCATTTTACACCAGCATGTGTTTCCGAAAAAAATTGATCATGAGAATAATTTGCAAGTTTTATAACCCACTCCATGGTCGGGGAGAAACTGGAATGGGAACAAGATACCCCATGGTGGAATACGGGACCTGGATGATTGAAGCTGTCCCTCCGAGCAAAACGACACCCTGGTAGGGTTGGTATTGAGGCAAAGGTGGCGGCCTCCTGCACCGACACCAGATCTCCTCGTCGATGGCTTCCAGGGGCGTTTCATCCATATCGATGTAAATTTTCCACGAGTCCCAGTGCCACTTCGTCCATGTCTCCGTGGGCCCAAAATGTTTTACGAGTGGACAGGCAGACATTCTAAATTTCCACAACAGATAGGGAAGGTGTTGCCATAAACTGTCGCACACATTCGCTTCGGGTATGCAGTGTCGAGGGTTTCGCACAAAATCACCCAGGGTGAAACAAATGAGGTCTATCGTGAGTCCGGCTAACACGGGTCTCAGAAACCAGTAAAGGTTGATTCTATCCGGTGAGGCTACACCTTCTAATAACACTTCCGCGACATCTCATTCCATGCTCCAGGGAATGGTCCTTGGGGAGGTGATGGTATACAATGACATAAAGAATCTGGATTACCGCTTTCTAAAGTGAGAGAGGGGAATGAGTGTGGAAAAAGGAAGCCAGCAATGAGGGCACGTTTTTCTTATGGTTTAGATATTCTGTTGCATGATGTAGTTGGTTATGTTATTGGAGTGTTATTGCTTTTCTCTTAGTTCCCTTATTGTAAGAGCAGTGCCCATGCCAGGAGGATGTGACGCTGGCTCCGTGTGGCACTGTCGGTGTTCTCGTTTTCATCTGGGTTTGGATGTTGTGCTTCTGTGGGTTCTTCCATGCTCTCCTCTTCTGGTTGTGAATCTGCCTTCACCTTCTCATACAACTCTCGGGCGCGATTGAGGAGTGTGGTGAGCTGGTGCTGCCATGAGGCTGTTTCGGTGTTGAGTGTGTCGATGATATTAAGGCCTTCTTTGAATTTCTTTAGCCAGGCAATGTTTTCTTCCAGGTGGTGGTTGCCGTAGAAGACGCAGACACCAGCACCGGCGTCCCTATATGTTGAAGACTTCCCGTTGCAGTTAAAGTCAGTGTTGCCTTTTGCACTCACAGCGGTTCCAAGCATCCCGGGGGTGCGAAGGGTGTCTTTGTTCTTGACTTTAACGTTCCCCCCTGCTGTAACTTTATCCAGAAACTCCTTGTAAAGAGAATGCCCGCCTTTTGTTGAGGTGGAACTCTGTATGGAAACGCTCTTGCATCCGTTTTTGACTTCTTTCCACATAGTATCTGGGGAGTGAAGTTTTGTTCCCCAACCCAATCCATGGCCGCTGCCAACACTCACCCCGCATACCTTGTCCAGTCCATTATAAGATTCTTCATGCTCCGAGCAAAGGCAGAACAAATCTACAACGAGGCTCTTGCCGGCACTGCTACCTACTTTTGGCTTACTGGGTTCTCCGCAGGCCCCTGGGCGACTCGACACTCCATTCAACGTCCCGTGGTATAGGTCCCCTTCTTTTCCATTCTTACCAAAGATGACTTGGTTAAAATCATTCTTCGCCTTTTCCACTTCTCCCTCTGGATTGACTTTTTTAATTTGATCCAAAAGTTTTCTGGCTTCGTGTGTGATACCAATGAGCTGTGTTTGATCGGACTTTGTCTCTTCGCTTTGGGTATTGACTCTTTCTTTCCCGTTGGCCGCAGTACTGAGCGCGTTGATATCATCGACAATTTTCTGATACTTCTTTGTGTCTACGTTCTTGATCGGAGGATTATGGGCCACATAGTAGATCTTGCAGAGGAGCTCAAAGGGTTTAACGTTGTCGTTTTCCTTAACATATTCTTCGGCAGTAGCCATTACTCTCCACTCTCTGACCAAACTCCCCATGACCACCATCATCACCATCCAATATTTCATCATCGTTTCCTTATAACCTTTCTCAAATAAAAAATAGGAAAGTAATTCATTCCTACCCAATTTTATTACACAAAAAAACATAATAAAACAGAAAAATTCTTGGAGAAGCAATATTTCTATAAGGAGGTACCAGGTTCTTGGAGGTGAGGCATGGGAAGGGGCCCCGGGTATCCAATCGGGTACGGCGCTTCCAGTAACCCACGGGTTCGCGGTGGCATTTTACAGACTGCCCATACCATCCCCTCCATCACATCAGGGTCCGTCTCATCCAGCTTGAGAAACTCCCGCCACACCTCCCACTCTCGTGGCCCCCAACCTTCCGGCAGCCCCGCATAATAGGTCAACTTCAAAGCCAGCACTCTAAATTGCCACAACAAGCGGGGGAACTCTTGCCATACTTTTTCCCGTCCCTCGGGATCTCCCACGCATCGCCACGGGTCCCGGGCGAAATCGATCAAACTGTACCGAGAAGTGTACCGAGGCATCCATGGATAGGCGGGCTGCAGGAAAGGGTACAGGCTGATTTTCTTTGGGTCTCCAAGGTTTTTTAAGAGTACTTCGACCACATCTTTTTCCATGCTCCATTGGGTGTTATCTTTGGCCATGCCTTCAGGGGAGGGTTTGCCAGACATCGTGACTTCTTCTGGTTAGAGGAAAAGGGATGGTTAGGGGAAGAAGAAAAGATAGGATAGTAGGGAGGGTAGGCATATTTGTGTTTAGGAGGAATTGTTTTGGGAGGATGTTCTTTTAGATAAGTAGGGCGGCACTGAGGAGCCATGAAGATGGATGGATTATGGGTGTGCCGCTGGTTAGGTTGAATTTTCGGATTGATTCGTGGAGTTTGTCCTTCTGGGATTCTTCGGTCTGGTTGGTGGTCGGGCGTCCGGATTTTAAGGCTTCGGCTTTGGGTAATTCTTGCCTTTGCTCTTCCTCTTGCTGTTTGCGTTTTTCTTCTTCGGCTCGTTGTTTTTGGATTTGCTCGTCTTTTTCAATTGCGTGCTGCAATGCTATCCACCACGGTGTAGCATGCCTATCTTTAGGATAGTACATAACACAGACTCCGTATGTTTTCGACCCACTGCAAGCAGACCACGCGCTAGGGGTACCTTCCCCGAGTTGCTTCCTACTTGGTTGCGCTTCACTTGGCGTTGGTACAAGTGCGTTAATAAATTTATTCAGGGCGTCTTTCAACTTTTCTCCACTTTTCTCATCACCTTGCAAACAATCACTAGTGACATTGGTCCACGTTGCTGTGATTTGGTCTTTTCCATCATGACCACTGCTATCCCACCCTTTATCCTCACTTCCTTTTAGGGTTTCCTTATCTTTCCCACATAAAGTTGTGGCAGGCCCGGTGCTATTAATTGGCCACCCATGGCTGCCTGCAGTACACAAACAAACCATATCGTGGGGAGCGGAATGACCAGACCACCTAACCTGGTGTACACTGTATAAGTTGCCCTCATTACGGGGTTCCCCGCAAGCAAACCGTCGGGACTCAGATTGTTCCAAAACGCTGTCATAAACGTCTGGTGGTTTACTTCTGAAACTCGGCACGTCTTCCAAAGGTCCGCCCTCACCAAAAATAGTTAGCTTCAGGGCATCCTTCAGTGGGTCTGTGAGAGACGTCCCTCCACTTACCCACTTACCCACTGCCGCTTTCATAACATCACAGAGAACTCCGTGTGCTTCTTTATTATGATACTTCTTCGCAGAGCTCTCACCGGTGCTCTCAGCGTACACTCCCACAAACACAATCAAAACAGCCAGAAAACATTTCATTGTTTCCGTCCTACTGATCTACCCTGTTTTGTATCAAAACCAAAAAACGCTTAAGGATATAAAGAAGAATTCCTCATTCATCAGGCAACCAAGAGATCATCATCCACAAACACAACTCGCAAATAACCAAGGACCTATCACATCAAATTATTTCACAATATCCTAACACTAAAAGCCCCCCAAAGAACAAAAACGATATCCTCAAGTTGATTGGGTACCTGATTTCCCCCTTCAATTTTTTTCCAGAGAAGAGTATATGGGTGTTGGGAATTTGTCATCTCAGAGAGAGAGTGGTTCCACAATAAAATATCCATAGTCAAACACCACTCATAACGAAACATTACACCATGGACAACTGTCATCCCATACTCTCTTCAATATTCCCCTTCGAATGACATTTTCCTCCAACAACTGTTCGCTGCCCCTCACTCCTCATCTTCCCTGAAATCGTTAATCCTCGACAGGGGGAACAGCCTTTCCAAGATATCCGCGTACTTCCGAAGATTGATCGAGAAGAGGGATTCACTGTCATCGTCAGTACTCCGATCACTTATCATACTTATTATACTGCTCTCACCATCATCCCAAAAGCTTCCCTCATCCACTGATATGCTGTCATCCGACATGTTGTCCCTCTGAAGGTTGTTGGACATGGTTGGAAAATTCTCTCCGTAAACCTGTTCCTTTTCTTGAGAAAAATGAACTGTTGAGGAATATTAATGGGGGAGAGAAATTAACTATTATAAGAGAGGGCGGTACAATAATAGAGTATCACTGACCAGCCACCACTCACTGAGGAACAGTATTCCCATGACATATATATATGGCACACCCTCTCCCACTCCCCTTCTCCCCCCCAACACACTTTCCCTCATTCCTCGGCGACCAATGATCACCTTCTATAAGTGTATTCCCATTGAGAAACAATTTCCCTCAAACTAACCCTAAGATACAATCATCGGGAAATGCATTTGGGGGGAAGGGAATTTTGAGAGAGAGTGGCTAACTTTCCCCCACTCATTACTTGAAGAACTGTTCTCCCCCTCCACAAAACTCCCCTCCTATAACACTTAACCACGCTCTCCTCCAGAGATAATCTCAGAAAGAGTCATTTTCACCAATCATCGGGATTCCCAAAAACAGCTTCCCCGTCATACCCTTCTCTCCATGGCCCGCCTTGCTAGGGAAAGGGGGTGATGAATTTTTTGTATCACCTCCCCCAGTGTTTTAGTGCATCGCTCCCCGAAATAAGATCACCACGGGAAATACAAAAGCGACAACTATGAGGGCAAAGCGAAAAAGTTCCACATTCCACCATGGGTGAACCATCATCACTGGACAACTTGTAACTGCTTGTTGGGGTTTTTAATAAAAAGAAAAGTGGGAAGAAAATAAAATCTGGAGAGGAAGATTGGTAGATGAATAGCCAGCATGAATGCTAACACTTTTAGGAAATGAAGATGGGATGGTGGTTGGTATCTTGGTACTCGTTTTATCTTCCCCACTTATTCTCCTCCCAAAGGACACATGACCATTATCATTGTTTTCAACCTTGATGACCCCTCCCCAAGAAACTGAGAACCGTTCACTCCCTCCCATGATAATCACCCACAAAGAAGCAAACAGGCTCTTCTGGAGGAGGCATGGGAATGGGTCCGGTGCATCTCGGGGCTTTGAAGAAGCGTCACCATGTGGAGGGGGAGAAGGTGTGGTGGTGCAAGAAGGTTGGAGTGTCCTCTCATATTCATGAGCGTCGAGTGACACGTCCAATAAAATTCACAAAGGTTCCATCCTATGGACATCCCTTCCCACTTCTCACCTCCTTCGTGGTCGTTTGGCCTTCCTTCTTAGCCCGCCCTTTCCTTCCCTTACCTCTTGGAGGAGTGGGCTTCTTCGGGTGAACCTTCTTCGGCGGTCGGTGACGAAGGGCTTCTTCAAGCGCCTCGATTAATATGGCGAGGGCGAGGGGTCCGATATCCACAAGGGAGCCATGCTGTTGCCAATCCTCCTGAGTCACAATATTCGCCATGTTCAGTTGTACGATGTCCCTTGCGAGTTGCCTCGTCATGGTGCTGACGTGATCCATCAAATGAATATCAATATGCTCTCGCGTGGCTTTGCCAGGAATATAGTACTCCGGATTTTCCAGAAATTGTTCCATGGTCACGGACGGGTGGCGGAGCATGCCGTAGGGGTCGTCGAAGTAGATGTTGAAAAAGTTCAGGGCATGGACGGTCCGCCAATCCTCACGCACGGCATCCAAGACAGAGTGGACGGTGGTTTGCATGGTCAACGGATTTGTTATCGGGTTGTCTTCTTGAGTGGTTTCCACGGTCAATCTGTGTCTTGCTCTCTGGGAAGGAGAGATGGGAAAGTGTGGGAAAATTAATGATCAAGTGTAGTGTCGTGTTGTTTATGGGAGGCTTGATTTCATGTGTTTTTTAGATGAAAAAAGAAGTACTGAGAAGACATAGTGGTTGGGTTATGGTGGTGCTGCTACGGAGGTATTCGAAACGGGACCCGGAATAGTTGCCTTCCGTGTGGCCCTCCATGGTGCTGTTGGTGTGTTGGGCTTTGTTGGTTTCACTGGGTGCGTGATCGATTGCTAGTGTGTTGACGACCCATGAGAATGCTCGAAAAGATTTTCCCAGGAACCGTCACTCCTCTGAGGTCTTTTTGAGAATTTCTTCCATAGCCTTGAGAAGGGTTTCCTCGCCTTTGTTGTGGTGGTTCTCACGGTCGAGGTTCCTTGCTTCATGCAGGACACCACTGAGAAGCTCCTGCGCTTTCTTCTCTGGGTCCTCGGATTGGAGCACGGACCGGGCCACATACTGTATCGCTAAGGTCTGCAGATCGCTATCGCTCGGACGCTCCTCCCTGAAGACAATTCGCCGAGCCGCCTGGTGGAACGCGTCGGCGCCTCGATGGTTGCCCATCTGTCGCTCCATTGTATGCAGCTCGCCCAGAAAAGTGAGGAGAAATTCGTGCATGGCCTTCTCCGGATCCAGGGCATATCGCAGGGTCGTGGTCCACCGCCGCATGACCAAAGTCTGCAAGTCCTCTCCACCCTCGTCCTCAAACACGACTTGTCGCATGGCCTTCTGAAGGGTGTCCGTGGTGAAGGTCCGTCCGTCCTGCGCGTCGTACTGGCGGGCCCCGTGCAGTAAACCCAGAAAGAACCCGCGGGCGGTTTCCAACGGTTCCAAGGACGCACGCACCGCCCCCACCAAGGCCAGCTCCACCTCGACCTCCGCAGGACACGTAAACACCCACTTCATGGCTTCTCCAAGAACACTCTCCCTCCCTCAATCAAAAAGCTAGAAAAGGGAAGCAGGGTTAGGGTTGAAGTATGGGTTGGAAGATTCATGGACTGGAAAGGGATATGGACTGCTAAGTTGATAGGCGCTTCCGACTCCCTTCCCTCACTCACTGTACCACTCTACCCCATTTTTCTACTATCGTTAAAGACGTGCTCCTCTCACATTATCTTTCCTTGTAACTCTTCTCAAAGAAAGAATAGGATAACAACAGGATAGGAGAGTGATTCATTCCTCCAATTACAATTACACTTACACACAAAACACATATCGAGATAAACAATTAACAGAAAACAAATCTTTATAAAGAGGTACCAGGCTCCTGGACGTGAGGCATGGGAAGGGGCCCGGGGTATCCAATCGGGTACGGCGCTTCCAGGAACCCACGGGTTTGCGGTGGCATGCGACACATCGCCCATACCATCCCCTCCATCACATCAGGATCCGTCTCATCCAACTTGAGAAACTCCCGCCACACCTCCCATTCCCGTGGCCCCCAACCCTCCGGCAGCCCCGCATAATAGGTCAACTTCAAGGCCAGCACACGGAATTGCCATAACAAGCGGGGGAACTCTTGCCATACTTTTTCCCGTCCCTCAGGGTTTCCCACGCATCGCCACGGGTTCCGGGCGAAGTCTCGGATGCTATACCGAGAAGTGTACCGAGGCATCCATGGATAGGCGGGCTGTAGAAAGGGGTACAAGCTGATCTTCTTTGGGTCTCCAAAACCTTTTAAGAGCACTTCGACCACATCTTTTTCCATGCTCCACTGGGTGTTATCTTTTTTGGCCATGTCTTCAGGGGAGGGTTTGCCGGACATCGTGACTTCTTCTGGTTGGGAGAAAAGGGAATGGGTTAGGGGGATTATTAGGGGGGGATACTCAAAATAGTAGAAAAAGGGGGATGTGGGATGATGATATTACTAAGGCTATTTAGAAAAACATGAAAGCTCACAAGCAAACCTTATACCATTCCTTTCCTTATATCTATTGGTTGACTTTCTTTTTGAGAATCCCCTTTGTTGGATTTTCTTGGAACGCTTGGACGAAGGCGTTGGCTAGGACCGTGCGCGTTATCGGTTGGAGGTCCACGGCTTCCCTGTAGCTCGACCAGTCTTTCAGCAGAACCACCTTGGCCTCGTACAGTTTGTCGAGGTCACGTTGGAGGTGCTTCTGCATGAGGGCACGCTTGAGGTTCAGGCCGAGTTGGATATACTCCCGTTTGGCTGGATCGTGGATAAACTTCTCTGGATTTTCCAGAAATTGTTCCATGGTCACGGAGGTATAACAGCGCATGCCGTACGTCTCCTCGTAATAGATGCTAAAAAAGCTCCAGGCTTGGATCGCGTTCCAGTCGTCCCGGGCCCTCTCCAGGATAGACTCCACCGTACTCTCCATGGTCCACCTCTCTACCTTCGACGCATGATCCTCCTGGATTTCTTGGGCTTCCTTGGCTTCCTTGCTCATTGTTTTTCAGCTTTTCAAACTAGATGGATTAGAGAAGGTGATGGTGAGGAGGATGATGCATAGGGGAGGCCTTCTCATGGGAGGATAGTTGTTGTTTTGGCTTAAATGGATTTAGATCAATAGGACAGCGGTGAGGACCGGGATGAGGATTTTGTTGGAAGGTCTGTCACTGTGGCTCCGGAGGCGCTGGAAGTGTGGGCGATATTCCTGTTCATATCGTTCGCGCCACGTGGTGTTTTGACGGCTGGTGGTGTTGGTGTCTTCGGTACTCCGCTGACTCGTGTGGCTTTCCACGTCTCCATGGGGTGTGGTGTTGGAGCCTGTGGAACCGTGGCCTTCTGAAAACTGAGAACCCGCTCCTCTGTATTCGACTGGCTTGACATGGCCGGCGCGCTCAAAGAAGGTCTTTGTCTCTTCGGGTGTTGCACGGGTGTTCTTCTTTAAGGCTTCCTGCAGCGTTTTCCACCAGGGGATCTTTCCTTTTCCTGTGCTGGTCAAACAAGAATCGTAGTGCACATAGAAAGTGAATTCATCGGAGGCGTGATTCCCATTATGCTTCTGAGAACCTCCAAAGGTGTTGAGACGCACATCCCGGTTTAATGAGTGCTCAAACTCTTCAAGTGTTTTGTTTAAATTTTTCAATTGTGTTTCTACATCCTCATTGGGTCTTTCATTCTTTTCGATAGCGTCTTTCATGCATCCCCAGACGGTGTGATTCCAAGGGGCCTTTAAATACTTCCTGTGATCTCCATAGCTTCTTTCTTTTCGTGAACCCCCTTTGGACCACCATCCAAGAGCCTCATCGTTTCCTAATGTTTCGTGATTTTTTCCGCATAACGTGTACCACTCTCGCTGACCTGTGCAACCCCACCAGTTGCTGTAATGGTAGTGAAACGGCTCTTCGCACCTCCCGGGTGAGCAGAGGCACATGATGTCGTGGGGAATGGATTTCCCGGGGTAGTGGGTACCACTATGACTGCAGCTTCCACACCAGTCACCACGGTCCCCGGGAAAGACATACTCTCCCGGCAAGGTGTCCCTGAAATTGGTTAGATTGCCCCCGCCCTTATCCCCAAAGATGGCTTGCCCGAGGGCCGAGGCCAACGCTATAGAAGGATCCCACTGCTTATGGACAGCCTTTTTCCACAGGTATATGGATTCCTTCAGTACTTTACAAATTGTTTCGTGCTCTTTCTTGTTGATGTCTCGGGCCCTGGCATGACTCATCACCATGGTCGCAACCATCACCATCCAAACATTCATTATATTCCCTTTTTCCCCCTTCATTATCAAACCTGAACAAAACAATCTTCAAAAACAAGAACAAATTACAAGCAAGGGAGACCCAAGACAAAGTCATACACAGACACACCTGGACAAGGAAAGAAAACGTCTCCCATTACACCATTTTAACACATTTCTAACCTTCCTTCATTCCTCGGTGACAACTGACCCACCCTCCTCCTCCACTAAACTCCCCTCGCATAAAACGTAACCACGCTCCCCTCCATTGATAATCTCAACAAGAGTCATTTTCAAAAATCATCGGGATTCCCAAAAAACAACTTCCCTGTGAGACCTTTTCTCCATGGCCAGCCTTCCTAGGGAAAGGGTGTGAAGAATTTTTTGAATTGGGTCCCCCGGTCTCTTAGTGCAGACCTCCCCGACATAAGATCACCACGAGAAATAGAAGCGCCATGAGAATCAGATCAAAAGCGAAAAAGTTCCACATTCCACCATGAGTGAACCACCACCGCGGCATAACTTGTAATTCCTTTTTGGGGTATCTAGGAAGAAAGAAAGTGGGAAGAAAATGAGATCGACAAACAAATATTGGTAGATGAATAGCCAGCATGGATGCTAACCGTTTTATGCAATGAAGATGGGATGGTGGTGGGCATGGGTGATTCCTTTGTCTTCCCCACTGACTCTCCTCTATAAGGACACGCGCCATTATCATTGTTTATCTCGTTGATTACCCTTCCCGAAAATAAAATATAAAGAGAGAATGTATTTCTAACTGTATACTAATTTTACACCAGCGTGTTTTTTTGAAAAAAAAATTGATCATGGAAATGAAATTATTATGATTTAGAACCTAGGCCATGGTCGAGGGGAAATTGGAATATGAACGAGATAGCCTACAGTGGGATACGGCATTATGAGCGTGAGGGTCTAACAAGCGAAAGGGTCTAACAAGCGTAAGAGTCTTCCTGTCGAGTGGGGGTGGGGGGTTAGGGTTAGGGTTGAAGCATCTGGTAAAATATACATCAGCTGGAAAGCGTGAGGGTCTAACTATCCCCCCTCACAAACATATTGAACAACTCTCCTCCTCCACAAAACTCCCCACTCACAACACCTGACCACGCTCTCTCTCAATAGATAACCTCAACAAGAGTCATTGT
The DNA here is from genome assembly GCA_002287245.1 of Trypanosoma congolense. NCBI lineage: Eukaryota > Euglenozoa > Kinetoplastea > Trypanosomatida > Trypanosomatidae > Trypanosoma > Trypanosoma congolense. The sequence goes on along the minus strand of NHOR01000112.1, from coordinate 85,734 downwards.
CACCAATCATCGGGATTCACAAAAAACAACTTCCCTGTGATACCTTTCCTCGATGGCCCGCATTCCTAGAGAAAGGGTGTGAAGAATTTTTTGTATCACGTCCCACGGTGTTTTAGTGCAGCCCTCCACGGCATAAGATCATCACGAGTAATAGAAGCGCCATGAGAATCAGGGCAAAAGCGAAAAAGCTCCACATTCCACCATAGGTGAACCACCAGCGGGGCATGACTTCCAATTCCTCGTTGGGGTTTCTAACAAAAAATACAGTGAGCAGAAATGAAATCCAGAAAGAAAGATTGGTACATGAATAGCCAGCATGGATGCTAACTGTTTTAGGAAATGAAGAGAGGATGGTAGTGTGTATCTTGGTAATCGTTTTATTTCACCACTTATTTTCCTCTCAAAGGACACGCACCATTATCATTGTTTATCTCCTTCATTGCTCTTCCCAAAAATAAAATAAAATATAAAGAGGGAATGTATTTCTAGTTTTATACTCATTTTACATCGAATTTGTTTTGAAAACAACTTTCTCATGGAAATAAAATTTACAAGTTTTATAACCCAGGCCATGGTCGGGTGGAAACTGGAATAGGAACGAGGTAGCCTACAGTGGGATACGGCATTATGAGGGAGAGGGTCTAACAAGCGTAAGGGTCCAACAAGCGTAAGGCTCTTCCTGTCGAGTGGGGGTGGGGGGTTAGGGTTAGGGTTGAAGCATCTGGTGAAATATACACTACTAACAAAGCGAGAGGGTCTGGATGATCGAGGGGGTCTAACAAGCGTAAGGCTCTTCCTGTCGAGTGGGGGTGGGGGGTTAGGGTTAGGGTTGAAGCATCTGGTGAAATATACACTACTAACAAAGCGAGAGGGTCTGGATGATCGAGGGGGTCTAACAAGCGTAAGGGACTAACAAGCGATAGGGGCTAACTATCCCACACTCATTACTTGAAGAACTGTTCTCTCCCTCCCCTCAACTCCTCTCGCATAACACATGACCCCGCTCTCCTCCCGAGATAATCTCAGAAAGAGTCATTTTCCCAAATCATCGGGATTCAAAAAAACAATTTCCTGTGATACCCTTTCTCGATGGCATGCCTTCGTAGAAAAAGGGTGTGAAGAATTTTTTCCATCGTGTCCCACGGTATTTTAGTGCAGCCCTCACCGAAATAAGATCACCACGAGTAATGCAAAAGCGAAAACTATTAGGGCAAAGCGAAAAAGTTCCACACTCCACCATGGGTGAACCACCAGCGGGGCATCACTTGTAATTCCTTGTTGGGGTTTTTATTAAAAAGAAGAAAGAAAAGTGAGAAGAAAATGAAATCGAGAAACAAATATTGGTACATGAGTAGCCAGCATGGATGCTAACCCTTTTAGGAAATGAAGAGGGATGGTGGTGGGCATGGGTGATCGTTTCAGGTATCCCCCAGTTATTCTCCCCTCCTAGAGGACACATGACTATTGTCATTGTTTTTCCCCTTGATCACCCTTCCCCAAGAAACTGAGAACCGTTCACTCTCTCCCATGATAATCACCCACAAAGAAGCAAACAGGCTCTTCTGGAGGAGGCATGGGAATGGGCCCGGTGCATCTCGGGGCTTTGAAGAAGCGTCACCATGTGGAGGGGGAGAAGGTGTGGTGGTGCAAGAAGGTTGAAGTGTCCTCTCATATTCATGAGCGTCGAGTGACACGTCCAATAAAATTCACAAAGGTTCCATCCTATGGACATCCCTTCCCACTTCTCACCTCCTTCGTGGCTGTTTGGTCTTCCTTCTTAGCCCGCCCTTTCCTTCCCTTACCTCTTGGAGGAGTGGGCTTCTTCGGGTGAACCTTCTTCGGCGGTCGGTGACGAAGGGCTTCTTCAAGCGCCTCGATTAATATGGCGAGGGCGAGGGGTCCGATATCCACAAGGGAGCCATGCTGTTGCCAATCCTCCAGAGTCACAATGTTCGCCATGTTCAGTTGTACGATGTCCCTTGCGAGTTGCCTCGCCATGGTGCTGACGTGATCCATCAAATGGATATCAATATGCTCTCGCGTGGCTTTGTCAGGAATATAGTACTCCGGATTTTCCAGAAATTGTTCCATGGTCACGGACGGGTGGCGGTGCATGCCGTAGGGGTCGTCGAAGTAGATGTTGAAAAAGTTCAGGGCATGGACGGTCCGCCAATCCTCACGCACGGCATCCAAGACAGAGTGGACGGTGGTTTGCATGGATAATGGACTTGTTGTCGGGTTGCCTTCTTGAGTGGTTTCCATTGTCAATCTGTGTCTTGCTCTCTGGGAAGGAGAGATGGGAAAGTGTTGGGAAAATTAATGATCAAGTGTAGTGTCGTGTTGTTTATGGGAGGCTTGATTTCATGTGTTTTTTAGATGAAAAAAGAAGTACTGAGAAGACATAGTGGTTGGGTTATGGTGGTGCTGCTACGGAGGTATTCGAAACGGGACCCGGAATAGTTGCCTTCCGTGTGGCCCTCCATGGTGCTGTTGGTGTGTTGGGCTTTGTTGGTTTCACTGGGTGCGTGATCGATTGCTAGTGTGTTGACGACCCATGAGAATGCTCGAAAAGATTTTCCCAGGAACCGTCACTCCTCTGAGGTCTTTTTGAGAATTTCTTCCATAGCCTTGAGAAGGGTTTCCTCGCCTTTGTTGTGGTGGTTCTCACGGTCGAGGTTCCTTGCTTCATGCAGGACACCACTGAGAAGCTCCTGCGCTTTCTTCTCTGGGTCCTCGGATTGGAGCACGGACCGGGCCACATACTGTATCGCTAAGGTCTGCAGATCGCTATCGCTCGGACGCTCCTCCCTGAAGACAATTCGCCGAGCCGCCTGGTGGAACGCGTCGGCGCCTCGATGGTTGCCCATCTGTCGCTCCATTGTATGCAGCTCGCCCAGAAAAGTGAGGAGAAATTCGTGCATGGCCTTCTCCGGATCCAGGGCATATCGCAGGGTCGTGGTCCACCGCCGCATGACCAAAGTCTGCAAGTCCTCTCCACCCTCGTCCTCAAACACGACTTGTCGCATGGCCTTCTGAAGGGTGTCCGTGGTGAAGGTCCGTCCGTCCTGCGCGTCGTACTGGCGGGCCCCGTGCAGTAAACCCAGAAAGAACCCGCGGGCGGTTTCCAACGGTTCCAAGGACGCACGCACCGCCCCCACCAAGGCCAGCTCCACCTCGACCTCCGCAGGACACGTAAACACCCACTTCATGGCTTCTCCAAGAACACTCTCCCTCCCTCAATCAAAAAGCTAGAAAAGGGAAGCAGGGTTAGGGTTGAAGTATGGGTTGGAAGATTCATGGACTGGAAAGGGATATGGACTGCTAAGTTGATAGGCGCTTCCGACTCCCTTCCCTCACTCACTGTACCACTCTACCCCATTTTTCTACTATCGTTAAAGACGTGCTCCTCTCACATTATCTTTCCTTGTAACTCTTCTCAAAGAAAGAATAGGATAACAACAGGATAGGAGAGTGATTCATTCCTCCAATTACAATTACACTTACACACAAAACACATATCGAGATAAACAATTAACAGAAAACAAATCTTTATAAAGAGGTACCAGGCTCCTGGACGTGAGGCATGGGAAGGGGCCCGGGGTATCCAATCGGGTACGGCGCTTCCAGGAACCCACGGGTTTGCGGTGGCATGCGACACATCGCCCATACCATCCCCTCCATCACATCAGGATCCGTCTCATCCAACTTGAGAAACTCCCGCCACACCTCCCATTCCCGTGGCCCCCAACCCTCCGGCAGCCCCGCATAATAGGTCAACTTCAAGGCCAGCACACGGAATTGCCATAACAAGCGGGGGAACTCTTGCCATACTTTTTCCCGTCCCTCAGGGTTTCCCACGCATCGCCACGGGTTCCGGGCGAAGTCTCGGATGCTATACCGAGAAGTGTACCGAGGCATCCATGGATAGGCGGGCTGTAGAAAGGGGTACAAGCTGATCTTCTTTGGGTCTCCAAAACCTTTTAAGAGCACTTCGACCACATCTTTTTCCATGCTCCACTGGGTGTTATCTTTTTTGGCCATGCCTTCAGGGGAGGGTTTGCCAGACATCGTGACTTCTTCTGGTTAGAGGAAAAGGGATGGTTAGGGGAAGAAGAAAAGATAGGATAGTAGGGAGGGTAGGCATATTTGTGTTTAGGAGGAATTGTTTTGGGAGGATGTTCTTTTAGATAAGTAGGGCGGCACTGAGGAGCCATGAAGATGGATGGATTATGGGTGTGCCGCTGGTTAGGTTGAATTTTCGGATTGATTCGTGGAGTTTGTCCTTCTGGGATTCTTCGGTCTGGTTGGTGGTCGGGCGTCCGGATTTTAAGGCTTCGGCTTTGGGTAATTCTTGCCTTTGCTCTTCCTCTTGCTGTTTGCGTTTTTCTTCTTCGGCTCGTTGTTTTTGGATTTGCTCGTCTTTTTCAATTGCGTGCTGCAATGCTATCCACCACGGTGTAGCATGCCTATCTTTAGGATAGTACATAACACAGACTCCGTATGTTTTCGACCCACTGCAAGCAGACCACGCGCTAGGGGTACCTTCCCCGAGTTGCTTCCTACTTGGTTGCGCTTCACTTGGCGTTGGTACAAGTGCGTTAATAAATTTATTCAGGGCGTCTTTCAACTTTTCTCCACTTTTCTCATCACCTTGCAAACAATCACTAGTGACATTGGTCCACGTTGCTGTGATTTGGTCTTTTCCATCATGACCACTGCTATCCCACCCTTTATCCTCACTTCCTTTTAGGGTTTCCTTATCTTTCCCACATAAAGTTGTGGCAGGCCCGGTGCTATTAATTGGCCACCCATGGCTGCCTGCAGTACACAAACAAACCATATCGTGGGGAGCGGAATGACCAGACCACCTAACCTGGTGTACACTGTATAAGTTGCCCTCATTACGGGGTTCCCCGCAAGCAAACCGTCGGGACTCAGATTGTTCCAAAACGCTGTCATAAACGTCTGGTGGTTTACTTCTGAAACTCGGCACGTCTTCCAAAGGTCCGCCCTCACCAAAAATAGTTAGCTTCAGGGCATCCTTCAGTGGGTCTGTGAGAGACGTCCCTCCACTTACCCACTTACCCACTGCCGCTTTCATAACATCACAGAGAACTCCGTGTGCTTCTTTATTATGATACTTCTTCGCAGAGCTCTCACCGGTGCTCTCAGCGTACACTCCCACAAACACAATCAAAACAGCCAGAAAACATTTCATTGTTTCCGTCCTACTGATCTACCCTGTTTTGTATCAAAACCAAAAAACGCTTAAGGATATAAAGAAGAATTCCTCATTCATCAGGCAACCAAGAGATCATCATCCACAAACACAACTCGCAAATAACCAAGGACCTATCACATCAAATTATTTCACAATATCCTAACACTAAAAGCCCCCCAAAGAACAAAAACGATATCCTCAAGTTGATTGGGTACCTGATTTCCCCCTTCAATTTTTTTCCAGAGAAGAGTATATGGGTGTTGGGAATTTGTCATCTCAGAGAGAGAGTGGTTCCACAATAAAATATCCATAGTCAAACACCACTCATAACGAAACATTACACCATGGACAACTGTCATCCCATACTCTCTTCAATATTCCCCTTCGAATGACATTTTCCTCCAACAACTGTTCGCTGCCCCTCACTCCTCATCTTCCCTGAAATCGTTAATCCTCGACAGGGGGAACAGCCTTTCCAAGATATCCGCGTACTTCCGAAGATTGATCGAGAAGAGGGATTCACTGTCATCGTCAGTACTCCGATCACTTATCATACTTATTATACTGCTCTCACCATCATCCCAAAAGCTTCCCTCATCCACTGATATGCTGTCATCCGACATGTTGTCCCTCTGAAGGTTGTTGGACATGGTTGGAAAATTCTCTCCGTAAACCTGTTCCTTTTCTTGAGAAAAATGAACTGTTGAGGAATATTAATGGGGGAGAGAAATTAACTATTATAAGAGAGGGCGGTACAATAATAGAGTATCACTGACCAGCCACCACTCACTGAGGAACAGTATTCCCATGACATATATATATGGCACACCCTCTCCCACTCCCCTTCTCCCCCCCAACACACTTTCCCTCATTCCTCGGCGACCAATGATCACCTTCTATAAGTGTATTCCCATTGAGAAACAATTTCCCTCAAACTAACCCTAAGATACAATCATCGGGAAATGCATTTGGGGGGAAGGGAATTTTGAGAGAGAGTGGCTAACTTTCCCCCACTCATTACTTGAAGAACTGTTCTCCCCCTCCACAAAACTCCCCTCCTATAACACTTAACCACGCTCTCCTCCAGAGATAATCTCAGAAAGAGTCATTTTCACCAATCATCGGGATTCCCAAAAACAGCTTCCCCGTCATACCCTTCTCTCCATGGCCCGCCTTGCTAGGGAAAGGGGGTGATGAATTTTTTGTATCACCTCCCCCAGTGTTTTAGTGCATCGCTCCCCGAAATAAGATCACCACGGGAAATACAAAAGCGACAACTATGAGGGCAAAGCGAAAAAGTTCCACATTCCACCATGGGTGAACCATCATCACTGGACAACTTGTAACTGCTTGTTGGGGTTTTTAATAAAAAGAAAAGTGGGAAGAAAATAAAATCTGGAGAGGAAGATTGGTAGATGAATAGCCAGCATGAATGCTAACACTTTTAGGAAATGAAGATGGGATGGTGGTTGGTATCTTGGTACTCGTTTTATCTTCCCCACTTATTCTCCTCCCAAAGGACACATGACCATTATCATTGTTTTCAACCTTGATGACCCCTCCCCAAGAAACTGAGAACCGTTCACTCCCTCCCATGATAATCACCCACAAAGAAGCAAACAGGCTCTTCTGGAGGAGGCATGGGAATGGGTCCGGTGCATCTCGGGGCTTTGAAGAAGCGTCACCATGTGGAGGGGGAGAAGGTGTGGTGGTGCAAGAAGGTTGGAGTGTCCTCTCATATTCATGAGCGTCGAGTGACACGTCCAATAAAATTCACAAAGGTTCCATCCTATGGACATCCCTTCCCACTTCTCACCTCCTTCGTGGTCGTTTGGCCTTCCTTCTTAGCCCGCCCTTTCCTTCCCTTACCTCTTGGAGGAGTGGGCTTCTTCGGGTGAACCTTCTTCGGCGGTCGGTGACGAAGGGCTTCTTCAAGCGCCTCGATTAATATGGCGAGGGCGAGGGGTCCGATATCCACAAGGGAGCCATGCTGTTGCCAATCCTCCTGAGTCACAATATTCGCCATGTTCAGTTGTACGATGTCCCTTGCGAGTTGCCTCGTCATGGTGCTGACGTGATCCATCAAATGAATATCAATATGCTCTCGCGTGGCTTTGCCAGGAATATAGTACTCCGGATTTTCCAGAAATTGTTCCATGGTCACGGACGGGTGGCGGAGCATGCCGTAGGGGTCGTCGAAGTAGATGTTGAAAAAGTTCAGGGCATGGACGGTCCGCCAATCCTCACGCACGGCATCCAAGACAGAGTGGACGGTGGTTTGCATGGTCAACGGATTTGTTACCGGGTTGTCTTCTTGAGTGGTTTCCATTGTCAATCTGTGTCTTGCTCTCTGGGAAGGAGAGACGGTAAAGTGTGGGAAAATTAATGATCAAGTGTAGTGTCATGTTTTTTATGGGAGACTTGATATCATTTCGGTTTTTCTATATTAGAAAAGAAATACTGAGAAGACACAGTGGTTGGTTTACGGTGGTGCTGCTCCGGAGGTACTCGAAACGGGGCCCAGTAAAGTTAGTCTCCGCGTGGCCCTCCATGGTGCTGTTGGTGCTTCCGTGGGTGTGGTTGCCGTTGCCTTGTGTTGTGGAGGATCTCTCTCCTGCTTGTGTGGGCCCGCCATCTGGAGTTGCGTAACCTTGTGTGTGCTGGTAAGGCTCTCCATAGTATCTAGCTGTGCTTCCTGCACTCGCGGAGTTTAAGAACGCTTCTGCCTCTTCCCGTGTCGCATTGGCGTTCTTTTTCAAAGCTTCCAGCAGCTTTTTCCACCAGGGCTTCTTAGCTTCTCCTCCATGATTCGCTTCTCCACAAGAACCGTACCTAACGTGAAACGTGAATTCATCTGAGGCATGGTCCTCCGTATCTTTATCAGTTCCTCCAAGTTTGTGCATACTCTTGGTGTTCCCTTTCAATAATGCTTTAAATTCTTGCAGTGTTTTGTTTAATATTTTTAGTTGCGCTTCTAAAGTTTTGTGTGTTTTTCCACTTATTTTGAGGACGTCTTTCATGCAGCCCCACACGGTTTCTTTCCACGGGATTTGTAAATATTCCGTATGGTTTCCAGTGCTGCTTTTTTTAGCTTCCGGCTTTCCTATGGAATACCACCCGAGACCGTACTCGTTTCCTAGATCATCGTGGCCCTTTCCGCACAGCCTACGCCAGCGCCAGCGGAGAGTACAGCCGTAGGAGTCGCTGTAATGGTAGTGAAACGGCTCTTCACACCTTCCCGGTGAGCAGAGGCACATGATGTCGTGAGGAATGGATTTTCCAGGATAGTGGGTACCACTGTGACTGCAGCTCCCACACCACTGGCCACGGTGTCCAGGGATAACGTACGCCTGCGGTAAGGTCTCCTTCAAATCTGCTAGATGTCCTCCGCGCTCATTCCCAAAAATGGCTTGACCAAGGGCAGATGCTAACCCCATGGAAGGTATCCATTCTTTACTTTCAACCATTTTCCACAAGCCTATTGACACCTTCAACGCTTCGCAAATTTTCGCGTGCTCGTTCTTGTTGATTTCCCTCGCCCCTATGCCTAACACCATGGCTACCAGTATGGTCAAGATCCCTCTCCCTATCCTCCTGGATTCCATCGTTCCTATATCTATCCAACTGAAGGAGAGAAAGGTACAATTTTAACCAACAAAGAATCAACAGAGCGCCATGAAAAAATACAATACGCTAATAACAATCGCCCCTCCACCCATTTATCTCCACCACACATTTCCCTAAAACCAACTCCCCACAATAATATCGAAAAACTCACGTTCATTACCATTATCATTCTTAACTTACGAATTGTTCCCCGAGAGGAATATTCCGTCGGAAGAGTACTTACAAGTCAGACCGAGAGTCCATGAAAACCCATCCCTCAATAGCAAAACCAATGTTCCATGGACAACTGCTATGACATCTTGTCTTAGATCTTTCCAATTCCAATGCCACTCCCAAATAAACCTTTCTTCACCTCACTCCTCCTCCCTGAAATCGTTAATCCTCGACAGGGGGAACATCCTTTCCAAGATATCCGCGTACCTCCGAAGATTGATCGAGAAGAGGGACACACTGTCATCGTCAGTATCCTCCAGAGAGTCGTCACTTATCATACTTATTATACTGCTCTCACCATCATCCCAAAAGCTTCCCTCATCCACTGATATGCTGTCCTCCGACATGCTGTCCCTCAGAAGGTTGTTGGATATTAGCGAATACTCTCCTTAAGTCTGTTTACTGTTTTTAGAAAAATGAATTCTTGAGGAATATTAAAGAGGGGAGAAATGAACTTTTAGAAGAGAGGGCAGTTTACTCTCAGAGGTTCACTGAACAATCACCACTCACTGATGAACAGTCTTCCCATGACATACATATATGGCACACTCTCCCACTCCCCTCCCCCCCCAACACATTTTCCCTCATTTTTCAGCGATCAATGATCACATTCAATAAGTTTGTTCTCATTAAGAATAATAATTTATCTCAAACTAACCCTAAGGGACAATCATCGGGAAATGCATTTTGGGGGAGGAATAGGAATTTTGAGAGATAGGGTCTAACTATCCCACTCTCACTACTTGAAGAACTGTTCTCCCCCTCCCCTCACCCACTCTCCTCCTCCACTCAACTCCCCTCGCATAACAAGTGACCACGCCCTCCTCCATTGATAACCTCAGAAAGAGTCATTTTCACCAAACATCGGGATTCACAAAAAAACAACTTCCCTGGGACACCCTTTTCTCGATGGCGCGTCTTCCCAGGGGAAGGGAGTGAAGAATTTTTTGAATCACGTCCCACGGTGTTTTAGTGCAGCCCTCCCCGAAATAAGATCACCACGAGAAATAGAAACGCCATGAGAATCAGACCAAAAGCGAAAAAGTTCCACATTCCTCCATGGGTGAACCACCAGTGCGGCATAATGTCCACTCCTTGTTGGGGTTTCTTAGAAAAAAAGAAAGAAGTGAGCAGGAAATAAAATCGAGAAACAAATATTGGTAGATGAATAGCCAGCATGGATGCTAACCGTTTTAGGAAATGAAGAGGGGATGGTGGTGGGCACGGGTGATCGTTTTGTCTCCCCCACTTATTATCCCTCTAAAAGGACAGGCGCCAGTATCATTGTTTTTTCCCTTGATAACCCTTCCCGAAAATAAAATATAAAGAGAGAATGTACTTCTAGCTGTATTCTAATTTTATGCCAGCAAATTCGTTTGGAAACAACTTGCTCATGGAAATAAAATTGACATGTTTTATAACCCAGGCCATGGTCGGGGAGAAATTGGAAGATGAATGAGATACCCCATGGTGGAATACGGCATTATGGGCGAGAGGGTCTAACAAGCGTAAGGGTGTAACAAGCGTAAGGGACCAACAAGCGTAAGGGTCCAACAAGCGAAAGGGTCCAACAAGCGTGAGGGTCTTCCTGTCGAGTGGGGGTGGGGGGTTAGGGTTAGGGTTGAAGCATCTGGTGAAATATACACTAGCTGAAAAGCGAGAGGGACTAACTATCCCACTCTCATTCCTTGAAGAACTGTTCTCCCCCCCCACTCAACTCACCTCGCATAACACGTAACCACGCTCTCCTCCATTGATAACCTCAAGAAGAGTCATTTCCACCAATCATCGGGATTCAAAAATAACTTCCCTGTGAGACCTTTTTCTCGATGGCCAGCATTCCATAAAGGAAGGGGTAAAGAATTTTTTGAATCGTGTCCCACAGTGTTTTAGTGAATCCCTCCCCGACATAAGATCACCACGAGAAATACAAACGCCATGAGAATCAGACCAAAAGCGACAAAGTTCCACATTCCACCATGGGTGAACCACCAGTGCGGCATAACTTGTAATTCCTTGTTGGGGTTTCTTAACAAAAGGAAAAGTGTTGGTAGAAAATGAAATCTGGAAACAAATATTGGTAGATGAATAGCCAGCATGGATGCTAACCGTTTTAGGAAATGATGACGGGATGGTGGTGGGTATCTTGGTACTCGTTTTATCTCCCCTTCTTATCTCCCCCCCAGAGGACAGGCGCCAGTATCATTGTTTATCTCCTTGATGACCCTTCCCGAAAATAAAATATAAAGAGAGAATGTATTTGTAACTGTATACGAATTTTACACCAACATGTTTTTTGAAAAAAATTGTTCATGGAAATAAAATCTGTATGTCTTATAACCCAGGGAATTGTTGGGGAGAAATTGGGATATGAACGAGGTGCCCCATGGTGGAATAGGGGACTTGGATGAATGAAGCTGTCCCTCCGAGAAAAACCACACCCTGGTAGGGATGGTATTGAGGTACAGGTGGTGGCCTCCTGCACCGACACCAGATCTCCTCGTCGATGGCTTCCAGGGGAGTTTCATCATTGTCGATGTAGATTTTCCACGAATCCCAGTGCCACTTCGTCCAAGTTTCTGTGGGCCCAAAATGTTTTACGAGTGGTGTGGCAGACATTCTAAATTTCCACAAGAGATAGGGAAGGTACTGCCATAAACTGTCACACACATTCGCTTCGGGTATGCAGTGTCGGGGGTTTCGTAAAAAATCGCCGAGGGTGAAACAAACGAGGTCTATCGTGAGGCCGGCTAACACGGGTCTCAGAAACCAGTAAAGGTTGATTCTATCCGGTGACGTGACACCTTCCAACAACACTTCTGCGACATCTCGTTCCATGCTCCAGGGAAAGGAGTTCCTTCCATGGTCCATCTTGGCTATATTGGAGAAAACAAAAAAAGGGGAGTGAGAAATGGTAGTTGTACAGAAACAAAGGAGGCAGATAAGAACCATGCACAGGAAAGTATAAAAAGTGTAGGAGGGTGTTGGCTTTACAGGAAAATAGATAAGTAGGGGAGGAGGGAAAAGGGAGGAAGTTGGGTGCCATCCAAAAGAGTGGAAACATTCATATCGTCGAGGTTGGAGATTTCGTCATCACTCTCGCGGTTGTAGGCGAGCCACGCCTTGCCTTTCAGGAGGAGGAGCGCGGCGCGGTTTTTGAGAATTTTTTCTTCGAGGGTTTTGGATTCCTTCATGAGATGGGTGTAGTTTTTGAATTTTTCGTGCCAGGGGATGTCCTTATGTAATTCTAGTGTTTTGGTGTAATCGACGCAGATTTTCTCGTTGTGCTTTTCGTCTTCTGAATCGGTATTTGTATGACTTCCTTTAGTCCCGTCACAGGTGGTAATGTTAACGTCACCTTTATCCTTACTTCTTCCACTGTGTCCAAAAATCTTCTTGCCATTTTTTTTCACTTTCCCTTCCCCCTTCCCAATCATCCCCACATACTCCTCCAGCAAGTCGGGCATGTCCTTTTTCAAATTTTCTTCTTTGGTCTTGCTGCACTCACCCATGATTTTGCCAATAGACTCAACGAATGATAGGGGAGGGTTACCACCTGACTCGTATTTCATTTGGGTCCATTTGCCGCAGCATTTGCAACAATCTTTGTCACAGCAATTGTTTGCACCACAGCAGTCCTTTCTGCAGCAGCCGTTCTTGCAACAATTAGTGCTGCTAGCCTTTGGCGAAATAAGGGAACCCGAGCAAGGCGCATGAGCACCACCCACATCACCATCCCCCACGCACACGCAAAACAAATCGTTAAAAAGGGTTTTGCCGGTTTCCTTTCCATTACCACAACTCTGCGCTGCACTTTTGTCGTCAACAAAAATACTACTCGTGTTGCTTCTCATATTCGTGATATCCGCAACGTTCAAATTCAACTTCTTCACACCATCTCCATAAATCCCTTGAAGCACCGACAGTCTGGCGTCATCCTTGTCTTGGCTGATCTTCTTCGCAAGCTCTCGGTTTTCCTGGAATTTTGTTTCAGCCTCTTGAAGCAGATTTCCAATTTCCCTGTGGGCCTCTTCACGATTTTTCGGGTCTGTTGGCGGCGGATGCTCCACAAAAAAGTCTTTCGTCCCCCACAGCATCTTTCGAAATTCATTCATGTCGCTCGTGGTGGTATTGTAAAGCAGCCCCATTTCTTTCACAATTTCCCTGTCCTTGTTTTCGTCATAGACGTAATCCTTTACATCCGTAATCATGCGGTCAGCCTCTTCCAGGATTCAGCAGAACAACTTGAACTCATCCTCGCTGGGACGCTCGGCACAAAATCCCACTCCAAAGAGCAGCCCCACCAGCAGGACCTTCCTTATCATTACCATACCCTATCTACATGAAATTTTCAAAATCAAAAAGATAACCCTAACCTCGACAGGCCTCCACAGTGTCCGATTCATAAAAAGAATTTACACTTCTTGTTCCATTTTTTAAAAGGCCAGAAGTAAAAACCCATCCACACCGCGACTCTCCTTTCCATATGGAGTCACAATCACCCTCCTCCTCCAAAACACCACGCCCACATTTTCTCTTGAAAAAGAAATAAAAAGAAGGGGTAGGTCCGACGGGCCTTCCAAGCACCCAAGAGTGAGTGAACCTTAAGGTGTACCCCATGATCCAAGGAATCCGTGAGGCGTATGGGGGACACAGGCATAAGAAACCCGTACAAGTTCATCTCCTTCTCCGGCAGAACACCTTCCAACAGCATTTCGAGCACATCGTTTTCCATGCTCCAGGGAAGGGCTCCTCCAGGGGAACTGCCTTCGGATGACGGTGACGAGGCCCGACTCCAAGACATCCTCGTGGCCCTTGAGATTTAGGGAGAGTGTTTCTAGTATTAGGGTTAGGGAAAATGGTTATGAAGAGGACCACTTTACATCGTGGAGTAACCATTGACACTGAAATTATGCTACCATAATTCCGCCTTTCACAGAATCACAAAAGCCAGCAATCAACTCTATTCTATTCCCTTTTCTCATATCCTTTATACTAGGTGGTCTTCTTTTCATTTGGATAACACCCTCTGGGAATGTTGGTGGAGGGCGGACTGAAAAGTTTCGTTGCCCAGTACGCTGCGCGCCATGGGTCCAATGTCCACCGTTCCGCCTCGGCAGAACCAGTCCTCTAGAGACACAATGTTGGCCGCGTGCAGTTTGGCGAGATCCCGTTCGAGGTGCTTCTGCATGCGGGCACGTCGGATTTTCAACCACAAATCCACATGTTTCCGTGTTTTTGCGTTGGGTACAAACTTCTCCGGATTTTCCAAAAACTGCCGCATGGTCAGGGGAAAATTGGCGGGAAGATGGTACGTCTCCTTGTAATAGATGCTAAAAAAGTCTCGGGCTTGGATCGCGCCCCAGTCCTCCCGGGCCCTCTCCAGGATAGCCTCCACCGCACTCTCCATGGTCCACCTCTCTACCTTCGACGCATGATCCTCCTGGATTTCTTGGGCTTCTTTGGCTTCCTTAGATTCCTTGCTCATTGTTTTTCAGCTTTTCAAACTAGATGGATTAGAGAAGGTGATGGTGAGGAGGATGATGCATAGGGGAGGCCTTCTCATGGGAGGATAGTTGTTGTTTTGGCTTAAATGGATTTAGATCAATAGGACAGCGGTGAGGACCGGGATGAGGATTTTGTTGGAAGGTCTGTCACTGTGGCTCCGGAGGCGCTGGAAGTGTGGGCGATATTCCTGTTCATATCGTTCACGCCACGTGGTGTTTTGACGCCTGGTGGTGTTGGTGTCTTCGGTACTCCGCTGACTCGTGTGGCTTTCCACGTCTCCATGGGGTGTGGTGTTGGAGCCTGTGGAACCGTGGCCTTCTGAAAACTGAGAACCCGCTCCTCTGTATTCGACTGGCTTGACATGGCCGGCGCGCTCAAAGAAGGTCTTTGTCTCTTCGGGTGTTGCACGGGTGTTCTTCTTTAAGGCTTCCTGCAGCGTTTTCCACCAGGGGATCTTTCCTTTTCCTGTGCTGGTCAAACAAGAATCGTAGTGCACGTAGAAAGTGAATTCATCGGAGGCGTGATTCCCATTATGCTTCTGAGAACCTCCAAAGGTGTTAAGACGCACATCCCGGTTTAATGAGTGCTCAAACTCTTCAAGTGTTTTGTTTAAATTTTTCAATTGTGTTTCTACATCCTCATTGGGTCTTTCATTCTTTTCGATAGCGTCTTTCATGCATCCCCAGACGGTGTGATTCCAAGGGGCCTTTAGATACTTCCTGTGATCTCCATAGCTTCTTTCTTTTCGTGAACCCCCTTTGGACCACCATCCAAGAGCCTCATCGTTTCCTAATGTTTCGTGATTTTTTCCGCATAACGTGTACCACTCTCGCTGACCTGTGCAACCCCACCAGTTGCTGTAATGGTAGTGAAAGGGCTCTTCGCACCTTCCGGGTGAGCAGAGGCACATGATGTCGTGGGGAATGGATTTCCCGGGGTAGTGTGTCCCGTCATGACTGCAGCTTCCACACCAGTCCCCACGGTCCCCGGGAAAGACATACTCTCCCGGCAAGGTGTCCCTGAAATTGGTTAGATTGCCCCCGGCCTTATCCCCAAAGATGGCTTGCCCGAGGGCCGAGGCCAACGCTATAGAAGGATCCCACTGCTTATGGACAGCCTTTTTCCACAGGTATATGGATTCCTTCAGTACTTCACAAATTGTGTCGTGCTCTTTCTTGTTGATGTCTCGGGCCCTGGCATGACTCATCACCATGACCATCGCCACTATCATCATCACCACATATTTCTTCATCCCCATCATGACCTCCTTATATCTTTGGCTCTTTAATACACTTTCTCTGAGTAAACATAATTGTGGAAAACAACAACTTTTTGACTGTGTAATAAAGGCATGAAGACGAGGTTTTACGCTGTACACCGCCACCCGAACCCAAGTCCTTAGCAATTTTCTTAAAAACAACCATTAGAATAGAGTGAGCAAGAGACCAAAATGGTTGACAGGGATTTTTGCGTGGAAGGCACTACTGGGTGGAATCCATCCTTTGACTTTCTGGTACCGTGCCAGAAGTGCTCTCTTCTCTTTCAGGTCCGCAGAAATCTGAGCGACCTTGGCAAAGCATGTAGGACTGGTTGTCGGCTCCGTGGTGGGACTCTGCTCCGTAATATTCTCACCGGGTTCCTGGCCAGTAAGGCAAGCTTCCATTTTATCTTCGATGCTTTTGACTTTTTCTTTTATTTTTTCCTGGACCGCTTTGAAAGCCTTGAAGGCGTCCGAGGCGTTCCTGAGGTGCACGACTTGGGTGGCGGGGTCTGCTGTCCAAAATGCTTTGTCCTTGGTTGATGTAGCGTCTGGGATTTCTCCAGCCTCGATACTGATTGTCCCATCAAACCCCGCACTGATGGTCACGATGCCACCACCCCACCAAAGGGACTTTTCAAGACTTGTGCTTTTGAGGATTCCACCTTTTTTCCCCTTGATCAAGTTGCAACCGGCGTTTGTGCTTCCTCCATTGAAGCTGCCTTTCAGACTCTGGTGCTTGATGCCCTCGATGGCCGTACCCAGGTTGGGTTCCTTCCCGCCAGCCTTCTCACCAATATCAACCAAGCTTTCCTCGCTGAAATCAGTTTTGCTAAAGCAGTCCTTCAATTCTCCAGCGGTGGCTGCTTTACTATCCCCCAGGCAGAAGCCATTACCACTGTCATTTCTTGCATTCGCAAACACCGTGATGAACTCATCCAGACGCCCTGCCGAATTGGCAGCGAAGGCGGCCGCTCTGGACGCTTCTTTCTCCAGTCTCTCCACCTCCTCTCGGACCTTGTCTATTTCCTTACGCACCTGTCGAAACAGGAAGCCGGTCATTTTGCACGCATCCGAGCCTTTGCCCTGGGCTTTGGACTGCACCCATTTCGTCTGCCACTCGAGCAACTTCATTTCAAGGTGCGTAACCTTGGCGGTTCCTTCCTCTACCTGCTGGGTAGCCCAGGGCGTGACGTCCTTTAATGTTTTGCTTAAAGTGCATATGGCTGCGCCGGCTTTGGTGGGGATGGCTTTGGGAGTGTTTCCCTCACCGAATGCAGAGGACCATGCCATGAACACAGCGACGACCAGCCACCACCACTTGCAACGTAACTCCATAACCATCACTGTCAACCTTTATTCAACTTTGTTAGTGATCTTGCATATTTTAAAAAAATAAAAAAGGGTGTGAGACATTATGACTTATTCCGTAAATATTGCCGACAGGAAAAGGGTTACTTTGTTGAAGGTTGTATTTTCAGCTTGAAGGATGGTTATGCTAGAGCAGCAATGAGGCACCAGAGACTCATGACGCTTGGGTGGAGTGTCAAGGTACTTCCGGACGTGAGTGGTCCCTTTTCTTTATGATAGCGTGCCAGTAGTGCGTTGGTTGCTTGCAATTCCGCATTGAGCTTTACGGCATTTTGGAAGCAAGGCTGATGGGGAGTATGATCTTCCATGGTCTCGTTGGATAGGCAGGGTTCAATGTGCTTTTCGATGTTGTCAATTTCATTGAATTTTTGTGTAATTCTTGCTGCAACATCTTTGAAATCCTGGAAGGCGGCGAGGGTTCTTTTCAGGTGCGGAATGGTGTGTGGAGAGGCTGTCCAGAGTGCATTCTTTCCACCGGTTGTGTCGTTGGCAACTTCACCCGGGCCAAATTCGCTCCGTTTTATTTCGCCCCCGAAGCCTTTCCCGATTGTCAAAATGCCGCCACCCCACCAGAGCTTGTCGTTTAAGGCTCCACTGAGGATACCTGTTTTCCCGTTAATCAAGTTGCAGTCGGAGTGCATGTCTTCCCAGTATATTCTATGAAAGTAAGCCCCCAGGGCGCTGTGGTTCACACTCTTGACTGCAGCGGTGAGATCCAGTTTACTTTTGTCCGGAACCTTTTCAGGAATTTTGGCTAGGTTGCCTTCAATTATTTCTAATTTTTCTCCATCTGGGAAGCAGTCAAATAAATTGCTTCTTTTCGCTGGCTCACCCCCATCACCCAGGCAGAAGCTGCTTGTGTCAAAAACTTTTCTCATTTTTGCCCTTGTGAACACCGTGATGAACTCGTCCAGTCGCCCGGCAGACTTGGCGGCGAGTGCCCCTGCGCGGATGGCCTTCCCTGAAAGTTTCTTGATTTCCTCGTTAACCTTCTCGAGGTCCGTTCTAATATCATCCAACATACTTTGGTTCACCTCACACTCTGAAGACCCGTGAAAGTGTAGCTTCCAGTCCAGGAATTTGGAGGCGTAAGTGTCTCGAGTTTTCTGAAGTTCCTCCAGTTGTTCTTGTGTCCATGGAGAGACATCCTTCAGTTTCCGGCTCAGACTGCAGATGGATTCTCCAGCCTCCGTGGGGATGGACTTCCTATGGAACGAGCCCGCCCATACTTTTTCCGAAAAAAACACGGACATCATCAAGATGACACCGAATGCCTTTATGACTTGAAGCATACTCCCTTACTCTTTTCCTCACTTTTAATCTTTTTCTCAAAAAACCAATATGAACAAACATCGTTTTCCTTTGGAGTGAATAGGCGATACGTGGGGTATTTTAAAAAACTGGTGGTTTTATTTTATTTGGGGGTTTTCTTAGAAAAAGAAGACAGCACCAAGGAGCCATGAGGGTGGCGGGATTAGGGGTGTGCTGCTGCGAGGTTGGAGTTTTTCATATTTGGCGGTAAGGTTGGAGTCCGCTTCGTTTTCGTTGGGGCTGTCAGGAACTGAGCGGCGCATTCTTGATGGGGTGGTGGTAGAGGGGTCTTGTTTTGCCGCTTCCTCTTGCTGTCTCCGTTTCTCTTCTTCTTCGCGTTGCTTTTGTTCTTGGAACTTTTCTTCTTCTGGAATGGCTTTTTGTAAGTCTGTCCACCATGGTACGCTTCTTGTTATTGCTGTACTGTTGAAGTAGGCAACACACACACCATATTTGGGCGACCCAGTACACGCGTAATGGTCTGATTCAGTAACATTATTTTCTCCTAGGATATACCTACTTTCGCGCACACCTTTCTGTGGCTTGTGTTGCAGTTTCACCAGGAGTTCATTCAGGGCTTCTTTCAAATCTTTTGCATTCTCACCTTTTAAACATGGCACAGTGACATTCTTCCACGTGGCTTCTAGTTGTTCTTTTCCTTCTTTTCCACTACCACCCCAACCTTTATCTCCATCAGACTTCAAAGCAATGTTATCTTTCCCACACAGTGTTGTGCCTGGAGTGCTGCTGCTATTCCCTGGCCACCCGCCTTTCCCCACTGTGCACAAACAAATCAAGTCGTGTGTTGCCGACTGACCGGACCAGTGAGGCTGGTCCATGTTCGACACCGCGTAATCACCACTAAAAGGCTGCCCACACCACATGCCGCGGTCATCACTCCTGCTCTCCCTGTCTACGTAATCTCCGGGCAAACCGCCTTTTAGGGCAGCTAGACTACCACCACTCTCATTTCCGAAAATCGTTTTGTGCAAAGCCTTCTTCATCGGATCCGAGAGACCCTCTCCACTGCTACCCCACTTTTTAACAGCACTCCCAAGCAACCCGCAGAGTGCATAGTACTCTGCTTCATTATAATGCTTCCCATTGGTATCCGAACTCGAGCCCAATGCTCCAAAAGCAGTCACCATAAACACCACATATTTCATCATCATCATCCTCTTTCTCTCCCCTTCACTATCAATACTGAACAAAACAATCTTCAAAAAAATGGAGAATTCCAAGCAAGGGAGAAACAACACAACATCAAAAATTCACGACACCACTAAGCAACCGAATTCCGCCTATCCACTAACCCTCCCCTCACACATTTCTCACTTCCACCGTCGCCAGGTGATAAATGGTACCACCCCCTTCCACTAAACATCTCTCGCATAACACGTAACCACGCTCCCCTCCAGAGATCACCTCAAAAAACGTCATTTTCACTCATCATCGGGATTCCAAAAACAACACCCCTGTGATACCTTTTCTCGATGACACGCCTTCCTAGAGAAAGGGTCTGAAAAAGTTTTTATATCACGTCCCCCGGTGTATTAGTGCATTCCTCCCGGAAATAAGATCACCACGAGAAATACAAACGCGACAACTTTGAGGGCAAAGTGAAAAAGTTCCACATTCCACCATGGGTGTACCACCAGCGGGGCATCACTTGTAACTCCTTGGTGGGTTTCTTGGAAAAAAAAAGAAAAGTGAGAAGAAAATGAAATCGAGAAACGAATATTGGTACACCAGTAGCCAGCATGGATGCTAACACCTTTATAAAATGAAGATGGGATGGTGGTGGGCACGGGTGATCGTTTTATCTCTGACACTTAATCTCCATACTAGAGGACACGCGCCATTATCATTGTTTATCTCTTTGATAAAACTTCCCGAAAATAAAATAGAAAGAGAGAATGTATTTCTAACTGTATTCTAATTATGCACCAGCATGTTTGTTTGAAAAAAAAATTGCTCTTGAGAATGGAA
Source organism: Trypanosoma congolense (assembly GCA_002287245.1). Classification (NCBI taxonomy): domain Eukaryota; phylum Euglenozoa; class Kinetoplastea; order Trypanosomatida; family Trypanosomatidae; genus Trypanosoma; species Trypanosoma congolense. Next base: position 65,236 of record NHOR01000112.1, on the reverse strand, counting down.
TTTAAAAGTTTTAAAACCCACGGAATTGTTGGGGAGAAATTGGAATAGGAACGAGATAGCCTACAGTGGGATACGGCATTATGAGCGAGAGGGTCCAACAAGCGTAAGGGTCCAACAAGCGAAAGGGTCCAACAAGCGAAAGAGTCCAACAAGCGTAAGGGTCTAACAAGCGTAAGGGTCTAACGAGCGTGAGGGTCTTCCTGTCGAGTGGGGGTGGGGGGTTAGGGTTAGGGTTTGAGCATCGGGTGAAATATACATCAGCTGGAAAGCGAGAGGGTCTAACTATCCCCCTCCCCTCCCTCACTGTACCACACTCCTCCTCAAATCAACTCCTCTCGGATAACACGTGACCACGCTCTCTTCCATTGATAATTTCAACAAGAGTCATTTTCGCCAATCATCGGGATTCAAAAACAATTTCCCTGTGATACCTTTTCTCGATGGACGCCTCCATAAAGAAAGGGTGTGAAGAATTTTTTGAATCACGTCCCACGGTGTTTTAGTGAATCCCTCCCCGACATAAGATCACCACGAGAAATACAAAAGCGAAAACTATGAGGGCAAAGCGACAAAGTTCCAGATTCTACCATGGGTGAACCACCAGCGCGGCATCACTTGTAATTCTTTTTTGGGGTTTATGGGAGAAAAAAAGTGAGCAGAAAATAAAATCCAGAAAGGAAAATTGGTAGACCATAGCCAGCATGGATGCATGATAACCGTTTTAGGAAATGAGGATCGGATGGTGGTGGGTACGGGTGATCGTTTTATCTCCCCTCCCAGAGGACACGTGACCATTATCATTGTTTTTCCCCTTGATTACCCTTCCCGAAAATAAAATATAAAGAGGGAATGTATTTCTAACTGTATACTCATTTTACACCAGCATGTGTTTCCGAAAAAAATTGATCATGAGAATAATTTGCAAGTTTTATAACCCACTCCATGGTCGGGGAGAAACTGGAATGGGAACAAGATACCCCATGGTGGAATACGGGACCTGGATGATTGAAGCTGTCCCTCCGAGCAAAACGACACCCTGGTAGGGTTGGTATTGAGGCAAAGGTGGCGGCCTCCTGCACCGACACCAGATCTCCTCGTCGATGGCTTCCAGGGGCGTTTCATCCATATCGATGTAAATTTTCCACGAGTCCCAGTGCCACTTCGTCCATGTCTCCGTGGGCCCAAAATGTTTTACGAGTGGACAGGCAGACATTCTAAATTTCCACAACAGATAGGGAAGGTGTTGCCATAAACTGTCGCACACATTCGCTTCGGGTATGCAGTGTCGAGGGTTTCGCACAAAATCACCCAGGGTGAAACAAATGAGGTCTATCGTGAGTCCGGCTAACACGGGTCTCAGAAACCAGTAAAGGTTGATTCTATCCGGTGAGGCTACACCTTCTAATAACACTTCCGCGACATCTCATTCCATGCTCCAGGGAATGGTCCTTGGGGAGGTGATGGTATACAATGACATAAAGAATCTGGATTACCGCTTTCTAAAGTGAGAGAGGGGAATGAGTGTGGAAAAAGGAAGCCAGCAATGAGGGCACGTTTTTCTTATGGTTTAGATATTCTGTTGCATGATGTAGTTGGTTATGTTATTGGAGTGTTATTGCTTTTCTCTTAGTTCCCTTATTGTAAGAGCAGTGCCCATGCCAGGAGGATGTGACGCTGGCTCCGTGTGGCACTGTCGGTGTTCTCGTTTTCATCTGGGTTTGGATGTTGTGCTTCTGTGGGTTCTTCCATGCTCTCCTCTTCTGGTTGTGAATCTGCCTTCACCTTCTCATACAACTCTCGGGCGCGATTGAGGAGTGTGGTGAGCTGGTGCTGCCATGAGGCTGTTTCGGTGTTGAGTGTGTCGATGATATTAAGGCCTTCTTTGAATTTCTTTAGCCAGGCAATGTTTTCTTCCAGGTGGTGGTTGCCGTAGAAGACGCAGACACCAGCACCGGCGTCCCTATATGTTGAAGACTTCCCGTTGCAGTTAAAGTCAGTGTTGCCTTTTGCACTCACAGCGGTTCCAAGCATCCCGGGGGTGCGAAGGGTGTCTTTGTTCTTGACTTTAACGTTCCCCCCTGCTGTAACTTTATCCAGAAACTCCTTGTAAAGAGAATGCCCGCCTTTTGTTGAGGTGGAACTCTGTATGGAAACGCTCTTGCATCCGTTTTTGACTTCTTTCCACATAGTATCTGGGGAGTGAAGTTTTGTTCCCCAACCCAATCCATGGCCGCTGCCAACACTCACCCCGCATACCTTGTCCAGTCCATTATAAGATTCTTCATGCTCCGAGCAAAGGCAGAACAAATCTACAACGAGGCTCTTGCCGGCACTGCTACCTACTTTTGGCTTACTGGGTTCTCCGCAGGCCCCTGGGCGACTCGACACTCCATTCAACGTCCCGTGGTATAGGTCCCCTTCTTTTCCATTCTTACCAAAGATGACTTGGTTAAAATCATTCTTCGCCTTTTCCACTTCTCCCTCTGGATTGACTTTTTTAATTTGATCCAAAAGTTTTCTGGCTTCGTGTGTGATACCAATGAGCTGTGTTTGATCGGACTTTGTCTCTTCGCTTTGGGTATTGACTCTTTCTTTCCCGTTGGCCGCAGTACTGAGCGCGTTGATATCATCGACAATTTTCTGATACTTCTTTGTGTCTACGTTCTTGATCGGAGGATTATGGGCCACATAGTAGATCTTGCAGAGGAGCTCAAAGGGTTTAACGTTGTCGTTTTCCTTAACATATTCTTCGGCAGTAGCCATTACTCTCCACTCTCTGACCAAACTCCCCATGACCACCATCATCACCATCCAATATTTCATCATCGTTTCCTTATAACCTTTCTCAAATAAAAAATAGGAAAGTAATTCATTCCTACCCAATTTTATTACACAAAAAAACATAATAAAACAGAAAAATTCTTGGAGAAGCAATATTTCTATAAGGAGGTACCAGGTTCTTGGAGGTGAGGCATGGGAAGGGGCCCCGGGTATCCAATCGGGTACGGCGCTTCCAGTAACCCACGGGTTCGCGGTGGCATTTTACAGACTGCCCATACCATCCCCTCCATCACATCAGGGTCCGTCTCATCCAGCTTGAGAAACTCCCGCCACACCTCCCACTCTCGTGGCCCCCAACCTTCCGGCAGCCCCGCATAATAGGTCAACTTCAAAGCCAGCACTCTAAATTGCCACAACAAGCGGGGGAACTCTTGCCATACTTTTTCCCGTCCCTCGGGATCTCCCACGCATCGCCACGGGTCCCGGGCGAAATCGATCAAACTGTACCGAGAAGTGTACCGAGGCATCCATGGATAGGCGGGCTGCAGAAAGGGGTACAGGCTGATTTTCTTTGGGTCTCCAAGGTTTTTTAACAGTACTTCGACCACGTCTTTTTCCATGCTCCATGGGGTGTTATCTTGTTGGGCCATGCCTTCAGGGGAGGGTTTGCCAGACATTGTGACTTCTTCTGGTTGACGGAGATGAGGGAATGGATTAGGGGAATTGTTGTGGGAAGAAAAGTTCACATGGTATAATATTTGAATGTATGATGATGATACTACTAAGGATATTTAGAAAACACCAAAGCTCACAAGCAAACCTTATACCATTCCTTTCCTTATATCTACTGGTTGACTTTCTTTTTGAGAATCCCCTTGGGTGGACTGTGGTGCATGGCCTGCTTAAACGCACGGGTTAATACTGTGCGCGCCATCGGTCGCATGTCCACCGTGGCCCCAAGGCGTTGCCAATCCTCCAGGGACACAATGTTTGCAGTTTTCAGTTTGTCCAGGTCACGTTGGAGGTGTTCCTGCATGAGGACGCGCTTGAGGTTCAGGCCGAGTTGGATATACTCCCGTTTGGCTGGATCGTGGATAAACTTCTCCGGATTCTCCAGAAATTGTTCCATGGTCACGGACGGGTGGCGGTGCATGCCGTAAGGCCTGCCGTAGTAAATATTGAAAAAGTTCCACGCATTCATTGCACCCCAGTCGTCCCGGGCCCTCTCCAGGATAGACTCCACCGTACTCTCCATGGTCCACCTCTCTATCTTCGACGCATGATCCTCCTGGATTTCTTGGGCTTCTTTGGCTTCCTTGGCTTCCTTGCTCATTGTTTTTCAGCTTTTCAAACTGGATGGAAGGGAGATGGCGTGGAAGAGTAATTTAGGGCAGATGAGAGTCCTTCTTGTGGGGAGGTATGGTTGTTGCTTTGGTTTAAGTTGGCTTAGATCAATAGGACAGCCATGAGGGCGGTGATGATAATTTGTTGGGATGACGGTCTGGCACTGCCGCTCCGGAGTTTCAGTAATTTGGGAAGATATTTCTGTTCATATCGTTCGCGCCACGTGGTGTTACGGTGTTGCGTGGAGTTCTGGGACTGCACCTGTGTGGCGTTACTGTTTTGAAGTCCAGTGGCGCGTTTGTCGTAAGTGTCGGCGTCTTCGCTTTGCTCTTCGCTTTGGCTTTCGCTTTCATCAAAGAAGTCGTCCTCACTGGGGTGCTCAATGGTGTCTGATGGTTGTGTTTGGGTTGAACGTTGAACGAGGAGTTGTTCCACTGTCTTCCCATCGAGTGCATCCTTGAGTTTCTTCCACCAGGGTTTGTTTCTGCCATTGCAATCATCGTACCGCACGTGGATGTGCCGCTCATCACTGCCGTCGGCTTCGGTGTGTTCATCAAATCCCCCAAGTTTATGATGACCCCCCACAACCTTTAGTGTCGATGTGAAGTTCTGCAAGGCAACGTTCAACCTGACTACCTTGTCGGTCAAATTATGGCTACCCTGTTGAGGTTTGCTGTTCCACTCATTAAAGCATCCCCACACAATAGTCTTCCATGATTTATCTAGGTCCTTGGCTTGTCGCTTTTTATAATACGTGTCTACATGCCACCCACCATATTGGTTCTCAATCATATCTTTTCTTTCACTCCCACAGAGTTTAAAGCCGTTTTCTGAGGCAATCCATCCGAACCAGCCGTAGAAGGGATCACCGTACTGTCCCGCTGTGCACAGGCACATGAGGTCGTGCGTGATGGAGCTTCCGGGGAAGTAGAACTTGTCTGTATGTTTGCACCCCCCACAACGCTCACCCCGGTGCCGTAGTTTAGCCGACTTGTAATTGTTTGGCAACGTGCTCGTAATACCATTGAGGAGTTTATTACCAGTATTCCAAAAAAGGGCTTGGACCAAAGCGTCTTGAAACTCCTTATTCGGCACCTTTTCCGATGTTCTCGATGCATTCCACAAGTCTAAAGACGCCTGGAACACCCCGCAGAGGGCATCATACTCTGCTCCATTAAAATCATATCCTGATTTGTAATCCTCAACACTTCCCCCCCTAACCCCCCTCATTACCATGGCAGTCACCATAAGCATGGCCAACATCCCCTTCCATATCGTCATTGGCTCCCTCATTGCTATCCTTATTCAAAAGATTGACAAAAAGGCAATATACCATCCCATCAAGCAACAACACACCACCATGCAGAAAAAAACTCTCACGTAATCAATCACCTCTCCCACCCAATTATGCCTCAACCATACTTCCAAGAAAAACCCAATCCACACCATTTCCCAAGACGAACTCCAGTACAATTCGCTCAAAATTCCTTATTCCAAATTGTTTTCAAAACTTCTCGTGTAAGACGCGTACATCACTGAGCGAGAGTGCTTCCCTAATTGAGAGTCCATGATGACCCAGCACTCAATAACGAAAATAATATTCCATGGACAACTGTTGTGGCATAATGTCTCAAATCTTTCCCCCTAAGTGGCACTCCCCAATAAACCTTTCCTGCCCCTCACTCCTCTTCCTCCATGAAATCGTTAATCCTCGACAGGGGGAACAGCCTTTCCAAGTATTCCGCGTACTTCCGAAGATTGATCGAGAAGAGGGACTCACTGTCATCATCAGTACTCCGATCACTTATCATACTTATTATACTGCTCTCACCATCATCCCAAAAGCTTCCCTCATCCACTGATATGCTGTCATCCGACATGTTGTCCCATGAAATCCTTGCCTGCATGGTTGAGTATTCGCTCCTTGAGCCTGTTCACTATTTTAACAAAAATGAATTCTTGACGAATGTCAATGGGGGAAAGAAATGCACTATTATAAGAGAGGGCGGTACAATAATAGAGCATCACTGAACAGTCATCACTCATAACAAAATCGAATCAACATGGAAATATGGCCCACACCCCCCTTCTCCCCCCCAACACATTTTCCCTCATTTTTCAGTGATCAACAATCACCTTCAATAAGTTTGTTCTCATAGAGAAATGATTTTCCTCAAACTAACCCTAAGGCACAATCATCGGGAAATGCATTTTGGGGGTGAAGGAATGGTGAGCGGGAGGGTCTAACTATCCCACTCTCATTACTTGAAGAATTGTTCTCCCCTTCCACTAAACTCCTCTCGGATAACACGTAACCCCGCTCCCCTCCAGAAATAACCTCAGAAAGAGTCATTTTCACCAATCATTGGGATTAAAAAAAAACAACTTACCTGTGATACCTTTTTCCCGATGGCCTGCCTTCCTAGAAAAAGGGTGGGAAGAATTTTTTGAATCTTGTCCCACACTGTTTTAGTGAACCCTCCCCGAAATAGGATCACGACGAGAAATTCAAAAGCGACAACTATGAGGGCAAAGCGGAAATGTTCCACACCCCTCCATGGGTGTACCACCAGCGCGGCATAACTTCCACTTCCTTGTTGTGGTTTCTAGTAAAAAAAAGTGAGAAGAAAAGTTATCTGGAGAGGAAGTTTGGTAGATGAATAGCCAGCATGGTTGCTAACCGTTTTATGAAATGAAGATGGGATGGTGGTGGGCACGGGTGATCGTTTTATCTCCCCTACTTGTTATCCTCTATAAGGACACGCGCCATTATCATTGTTTTTTCCCTTGATCACCCTTCCCGAGAATAAAATATAAAGAGGATGTATATCTAAATGTATACTCATTTTACACCAACATGCTTTTCCGGAAAGAAACTTGCTCTTGAGAATGGAATTTAAAAGTTTTAAAACCCGCGGAATTGTTGGGGGGAAAGCGGAATAGGAACGAGGTACCCCATGGTGGAATACTGGACCTGGATAAACGAAGCAGTCGTTCCCACCAAAACGACACCCTGGTAGGGTTGGTATTGAGGTACAGGTGGTGGCCTCCTGCACCTTCTCCAAATCGCGTCGTCGATGGCTTCCAGGGACGTGTCATCCACATCGATATAGATTTTCCACGCATCCCAGTGCCATTTCGTCCATGTCTCCGTGGGCCCAAAATGTTTTACAAGCGGTGTGGCAGACATTCTAAATTTCCACAAGAGATAGGGAAGGTGTTGCCACAAGCTGTCACACACATTCGCTTCGGGTATGCAGTGTCGAGGGTTTCTCACAAAATCACCAAGGGTGAAGCAAATGAGATCTATCGTGAGGCCGGCTAACACGGGTCTCAGGAACCAGTGCAAATTAATTCTATCCGGGGACGTGACACCTTCCAACAATACTTCGGCGACATCTCGTTCCATGCTCCAGGGAATGGTCCTTGGGGAGGTGATGGTATACAATGACATGATCAATCTGTAATACCGCTTTCTCTAAAGAGAGAGGGGAATGAGTGATGATAAGGTTGACAGCAATGAGGCAAGTTTTTCTTCTGGTTGAGATATTCTGTTGCATGGGGGTTGGTTATGTTATTGGAGTCCTATTGTTTTTCTCTAATTTCTTTTATTGTAAGAGCAGCGCCCATGCCAGGAGGCTGTGACGCTGGCTCCGGGTGGCACTGTCGGTGTTCTCGTTTTCGTCTGGGTTTGGATGTTGTGCTTCTGTAGGTTTTTCCATGCTCTCCTCTTCTGTTTGTGAATCTGCCTTCACCTTCTCATACAACTCTCGGGCGCGATTGAGCAGTGTGGTGAGCTGGTGCTGCCATGAGGCTGTTTCGGTGTTGAGTTTGTCGATGAGTTGGAGGCCTTCTTTGAATTTCTTTAGCCAGGCAGTGTTTTGTTCCTGGTGTTGGTTGCCGTAGAAGACGCAGACACCAGCGCTACCGAATCTCACAATGCTAGCCTTCCCGTTACAATTGAAGTTTGTGGTACCGCTTTCACTTAACGCCGTTCCAAGCATACCGTGTATTGGAAAAGTACCTGACTTCTTGACCTTAACGTTCCCTCCAACCATCACCTTTTCCAAAAACTCGCGGTAAAGAAAATGTCCGGTTTGCGTTGATGTCACGCCCTGTTTGGCAAACGTTTCGCATCCATTTTTAACTTCATTCCACATAGTATCTGCGGACACTAGTTTCCCTCCCCAACCTGACTCTCTACCGCTGCCAACACTCACCCCGCATACCTTGTCGATCCTTTCGTCATCCTCGGTATGGTGGGCGCACAGGCAGAAAAAATCGACAATGAGGTTCTTGCCAGCACTCGTGCCTTTTTTTTCCTTGCCCCCACAAGCCGCCATACGTTGATCCACTACTTCTAATCCCCCAGTGGATAGATCTTCTTTTCCATTCTTACCAAAGATAACTTGTTTGAATGCATTCCTCGCCTTTTCTGCTTGCCCCTCTGGATTCTCTCTTTTAATTCCATCCAAAAGTTTGTGTGCCTCTCGACTGACACCAGTGAGTTGTGTTTGCGCGGACTTTGTCTCTTCGCTTTGGGTGTTGACTCTTTCTTTCCCGTTGGCTGCAGCACTGAGGGCGTTGATATCATCGACAATTTTCTTATACTCCTTCGTGTCCACAGGCTTGATCGGGGGATTATGGGCCACATTATAGATCTTGCACAGAAGCTCAAAGGGTTCACGATTGTCGCCTTCCTTAACAGAGATATCGCCACTAGCCATCACTCTCCACTCTCTCACCCAGCCTCCCATGAACATCACCACCACCAAACACACGATCAAATGTTTCATCATCTTTTCCTTCTAACACCCCACCAAGAAATAACAAGAAACAACAGGATGTTAGTTTCATTCCCCTCCCAATTATCATCACACACAAAACATAGTAAAGAAAAACAATTAACAGGAAAAGTTCTCTATAAGGAGGTACCAGGCTCCTGGACGTGCGGCATGGGAAGGGGCCCGGGGTATCCAATCGGGTACGGCGCTTCCAGGAACCCACGGGTTTGCGGTGGCATTTTACAGACTGCCCATACCATCCCCTCCATAATGTCCGGGTCGATCCCATGAAGCTTGGGGAACTCCTGCCATACTTTTTCCCGTCCCTCGGGGTCTCCCACGCATCGCCACGGGTTCCGGGAAAAATCTATCAAACTGTACCGAGAAGTGTACCGAGGCATCCATGGATAGGCGGGCTGCAGAAAAGGGTACAGGCTGATTTTCTTTGGGTCTCCAAGGTTTTTCAAGAGTACTTCGACCACATCTTTTTCCATGCTCCATGGGGTGTTATCTTTGGCCATGCCTTCAGGGGATGGCGAGGATGGACTTCGAGACATCAATATTCCTTAGGATTAATAGGAATGTGTTAGGGGAATTATTGTGGGAAGGATACTTTACATGGTATAATATTTGGATGTAGGATGATGATACCACTGAAGCTATTTACAAAAATACACAAGCGTACAGGCAACCCTCATTCCCTGCTTTTGCTTTTTAGGGGTTGTTTTCATGGGGACCCCTTGGCCGATTTTCTTGGAACGCTTGGACGAAGGCGTTGGCTAGGACAATGCGCGCCATCGGTCCCATGTCCACCGTGCCCCCAAGGCGTTGCCACTCTTCCAGGGACACAATATTTGCAGCCTTCAGTTTGTCCAGGTCCCGTTGGAGGTGCCTCTGCATGAGGGCGCGCTTGAGGTTCAGGCCCAGTTGGATGTACTCCCGTTTGGCTGGATCTGGGATAAACTTCTCCGGATTTTCCAGATACTGCTGCATGGTCACAGAAGTATGGCGATGCATGCCATACGGGTTGCCGTAGTAAATACTGAAAAAGTTCCACGCATTGACGGCACCCCAGTCCTCACGGGCCCTCTTCAGGACAGCCTCCACTGTGGTTTCCATGGTCAACCGAGTTGTTATCGGGTTGTTTTCTTGAGTGTTTTCCATGGTCAATTGTTATTCAGCTTTTATAGCTAGATGGATGGGAAGGTGCGGGAAAAAGATTATTTAGAGCGAAGTATGACTTATGGGAAGTATTGTTGGTTTTTTGGTGGTTTTCTTAGAAACAGAAGACAGCACTGAGGAGCCATGAATGGGGCGGAGGTAGAGGGGTGCCACTTTGCTGGTGGGACAAGAGCGGAAGCGTGCGGTTGTGGTTATTGGTTGATTCGGATCCTGTGTCTTCCGGCTCGTCTTCTTCACTGTCGTCCTCTGGCTCGTCAGGTGCTGTACTGCCTCCAGTGTTTCTGCGGGTCCGTTTTCTGGGGGACCTGGTAGATTTCCCTTGGGCGCGTGTGTCTTCCGTGGTTATGAGGGCGTCGTATAAAGTCTTCCACCATTGGGGGGATTTTGGATTATCGTGGCACCGTGTGGCGTAATTGACGCACACGTCCCAGCTAGATCCGCCGCAGCTGCTGTGCCCTCCACCCCAGTTTGGACTTTGTTGTTCCCCAACTTTTAATTTTGTCAGCAAAGTCTTACGTGCTTGCCCATAAGGTGCCTTTTCCAAGCACGGCTTGACCACTTTTTCCCACGTGGTTTCTAGGTGAACCTTCTCCTGTCCGTTCCCTTTCCCATGGTTCGTGGTGGATGAGTTCCACCAATGTTTATTATTGTTACCATGGCACCCTCCCCCACTCTTTTGGTGCTCCTGACATCCCAATTCCATTGCACCACTCCCGCATAACTTAGTCTTGGGCTTCTCTGAGTATGCTAGAAACGGGAACCCACCTTCCCCCACGGTACACATGCAGAGCAGGTCGTGTGGGATGGACTTTCCAGGATAGTGGTCCCCACCGTACGTACAATCCCCACACCAATTTTTGCGGTTTCCGGGCTTGTGGTGTGTTTCAGGCAGGCCCTTTTTGAGTGTATCCAGATCCCCTCCACTCTCATTTCCAAAAATGGCCCTTGTCAAAGCTTTCTTTAACTTATCCCCGCTTCGACGGCTGTGGTAAAGGGACACAGCAGCCTTCAATACGGTGCACAGGGCGTCATGCTCCTGCTGATTGTGACGCTCACTTATCCCTTTGCCCAGACCACTGCCACTCAATGCCATCACCAGCATCCCCATAAACACAAAGAACATAATCCCTTACTTTATCTCCCTTATCACCTTGTCTCCCTAATAGAAAATTCTTCAAGAAAAAGAAACGGTCCCCACAGAAATCAAAAAGTATCCTTGAATAAGTGTGGTCCCATCCATTTCGTAGGATGCCTTTTCTAAAAAGAAATAGGAGAGAGGGAGAAGCAAGATAAGGAGAGGTACGTGTACATGTTTGTTGGAAACCACTATGGGGGAATTTGATTGTTATTGTTTTAGAAGACGACAGCACTGAGGAGCCATAAAAATTGCCTGGTTAGAGGAGTGCCGTTTTCAGTAAAGAAGTCCTTCAGGGTTTCCTTGTTTTTTTTGGCGGATTTTTTGGTTGATCTCTTGCCGCGTGTTTTCTTTTGTCCTGAAGGTTTGGAATAGTCTTGGGAAGTGGAATTGTGCACAGACTCCCCGTCGCTTTCTTCCTCGTCACCTTCTTCCTCGCCTTGCTCCTCGTTGTCTGTATAGGGGTCTGAAAGGTCGCCGTCTGCCTGGTGAGATGGACTTGATGTTGTTGCTGAATTTGGTGAGGTTGGCTTCTGTTGAGTCTTGAGTTTCTCTATGGCTTCCAAGATTTTATCGGCCCATGGGATGTCCGGGGTATTACCATTATTAGTTTTTTCCGGATAGGTCACACAACCGGGTTGAGGAGCAGAAGTACTGCACCTTCCATTTTTATTGGTGCTGCTCCCTAAATAATAGCCTTTGTTACCGCCGCTGATGACCTTATTTTTAATTTCCTCCTTTATCTTTTTTACCGCAGTCTCTAAGTTTCCCACATGTGTTGTAGTATTATTTCCCATGCACTTTTGTTTGACTTCGTTCCATACTGCCCCAAACTTCTTCGTATGTTCAGAAATAGTCCCGCCGTTCCAAAAACCTTGATTAGTCACATCGTGCCCCAACCCGCACACGTTTTGGTTTTGTTGCCATGGCAAACACGTGCACAAAAACGTTCCCAGGAGACTGTGTCCGAAGCAGCCATGATCTTTTGCTGCTGAGCCACCCCTTCCCAGATGGGAGCAATATGTGCTCCGAACTTCCGGGTGCCATAGTCCCCCACACCCAGATCCACCTGTAAAACTTCCGTGCTCATCAAAGTGCGCACCCCCTTTTTCTCCATATAGAGCCTCGTGGAAAGGATCCGTACCCCCTTTACCTTGCTCCATAAGCCCCTTCACCATCCCTGTAATGTTGCAGAGTTTGTCAAAAATTTCCTTATTCGCCTCATCGGCCTCAACATACCTTCCTCCCCTTCCCAAGAAAAACAAAACCAACAGAACCATTCGCCACATCTCCCATTTCATTTCCTTTTTTAAAAGAATCCCCAAGTCCACACTTTTCTACAACACCTTCAAATCGCTTACAATTCTAAAAGATAGTACAGTGTACAAAAGAAAAAGCAACAGTCGCCATAATCTTTACGAGGGCACCTCTCAGTTAACCTGGCAAAGGAAATATATCGGTGGTAGGAAAGCAAGTGCACTAAAAATATATAGAAAACAATTTTTTCTATTCTTTCTGACTGGAAAGGGCACTTTGTGAAGATTGTGTCCATTCTCGTCCAGATGCATATTAGTGCACCTCTACCCAAAAAAAGACAACCACCATGATCACCAAAGCAACAACAATGAGGGCGAGGCATGGCCTTTCCAATTATTTAGCGATAGACATCACAATCCCTCTCCCCTCTCTCATGTAAAACACTCCCCCCTTCCACTAAACTCCCCTCGTATTACAGGTAACCCCGCTCCCCTCCATAGATAATCCAAAAAAGAGTCATTTTCACCAATCATCGGGAATCAAAAAACACTTCCCTGTGATACCCTTTTGTCGATGGCCCACTTTCCTGGGGAAAGGGTGTGAAGAATGTTTTGTATCGGGCCCCACGGTGTTCTAGTGCATCCCTCCCCGAAATAAGATCACCACGAGAAATGCAAAAGCGACAACTATGAGGGCAAAGCGACAAAGTTCCACATTCCTCCATGGTTGAACCACCAGCGCGGCATGACTTCCACTTCCTTGTTGGGGTTTTTAGAAAAAGAAAAAAAAGTTGGGAGAAAATGAAATCGAGAAGCAAAGATTGGTACATGAATAGCCAGCACGGATGTGAAAGTTCTATGAAATGAAGATGGGATGGTGATGGGCACGGGTGATCGTTCTATCTATCACGCTTATTCTCCCTCCAAAGGACAGGCGCTATTGCCATCATTGTTTTTTCCCTTGATAACCCTTCCCGAAAATAAAATAGAAAGAGAGAATGTATTTCTAACTGTATATTAATTTTACACCAGCACGTTTGTTTGAAAACAAATTGTTCATGAAATGAAATTTGCACGTTTTTGAAACCAGGCCATGGTCGGGGAGAAAGTGGAATTGGAACGAGATAGCCTACAGTGGGATACGGCATTATGAGCGAGAGGGTCCAACAAACGTAAGGGTCTAACAAGCGAGAGGGACCAACAAGCGAAAGGGACCAACAAGCGTAAGGGTCCAACAAGCGATAGGGCCTAACAAGCGATAGGGTCTAACAAGCGTAAGGGTCTTCCTGTCGAGTGGGGGTGGGGGGTTAGGGTTAGGGTTTGAGCATCGGGTAAAATATACACTAGCTGAAGAGCGAGAGGGACTAACTATCCCCCCTCACAAACATATTGGACCACTCCCCTCTTCCACTAAACTCCCCTCGCATAACACGTGACCACGCTCCCCTCCAGAAATAACCTCAGAAAGAGTCATCTTCAGCAATCATCAAAATTCTCAAAAAAATTCCCTGGGATACCCTTTTCTCGATGGCCCGCCTTCCTAGGGAAAGGTGTGAAGAGTTTTTTGTATCATGTCCCACTGTGTTTTAGTGCATCTCTCCACGAAATAAGATCACCACGAGAAATACAAAAGCGAAAACTATGAGGGCAAAGCGAAAAAGTTCCACATTCCACCATCGGTGAACCACCAGTGCGGCATCACTTGTAACTCCTTGTTGGGGTTTCTAGGAAAAAGAAAAGTTTGCAGAAAATAAAATATGGAGAGGAAGATTGGTAGATGAATATCCAGGATGGATGCTAACCGTTTTAGGAAATGAAGATGGTGGTGGGCATGGGTGATCGTTTTGTATCCCTCACTTATTCCCCTCCCAGAGGTCACATGACTATTATCATTGTTTATCCCTTGATAACCCTTCCCGAAAATAAAATATAAAGAGAGAATGTATTTCTAATCATCTACTTATTTTACACAGAATTTGTTTGAAAACAACTTGCTCATGGAAATAAAATTAACAAGTTTTATAACCCACGGAATTGTTGGGGAGAAATTGGAATAGGAACGAGATAGCCTACAGTGGGATACGGCATTATGAGCGAAAGGGTCTAACAAGCGAAAGGGACCAACAAGCGTAAGGGTCCAACAAGCGAAAGGGTCTAACAAGCGTAAGGGTCTAACAAGCGAAAGGGTCTAACAAGCGTAAGGGTCCAACAAGCGTAAGGGTCTAACAAGCGTAAGGGTCCAACAAGCGTAAGGGTCTGCCTGTCCAGTGGGGGTGGGGGTTAGGGTTAGGGTTAGGGTTTGAGCATCGGGTAAAATATACACTAGCTGAAGAGCGAGAGGGACTAACTATCCCCCCTCACAAACATATTGGACCACTCCCCTCTTCCACTAAACTCCCCTCGCATAACACGTGACCACGCTCCCCTCCAGAAATAACCTCAGAAAGAGTCATCTTCAGCAATCATCAAAATTCTCAAAAAAATTCCCTGGGATACCCTTTTCTCGATGGCCCGCCTTCCTAGGGAAAGGTGTGAAGAGTTTTTTGTATCATGTCCCACTGTGTTTTAGTGCATCTCTCCACGAAATAAGATCACCACCAGAAATGCAAACGCGACAACTATGAGGGCAACGCGAAAAAGTTCCACATTCCACTGTTAGTGAACCACCAGCGCGGCATCACTTGTAATTCCTTGTTGGGGTTTATAGAAAAAAGAAGAGTGGGAAGAAAATGAAATCGAGAAACAAATATTGGTAGATGAGTAGCCAGCATGGATGCTAACCCTTTTAGGAAATGAAGATGGGATGGTGGTGGGGGCGGGTGATCGTTTTATCTCACCCACTTATTATCCCTCTAAAAGGACAGGCGCCATTATCATTGTTTTTTCCCTTGATTATTCTTCCCCAAGAAACTGAGAACTGTTCACTCCCTCCCATGATAATCACCCACAAAGAAGCAAACAGGCTCTTCTGGAGGAGGCATGGGAATGAGTCCGGTGCATCTCGGGGCTTTGAAGAAGCGTCACCATGTGGAGGGGGAGAAGGTGTGGTGGTGCAAGAAGGTTGAAAATTCCTCTCATATTCATGAGCGTCGAGTGACACGTCCAATAAAATTCACAAATGTTCCATCCTATGGACATCCCTTCCCACTTCTCACCTCCTTCGTGGTCGTTTGGTCTTCCTTCTTAGCCCGCCCTTTCCTTCCCTTACCTCTTGGAGGAGTGGGCTTCTTCGGGTGAACCTTCTTGGCCGGTCGGTGACGAAGGGCTTCTTCAAGCGCCTCGATTAATATGGCGAGGGTGAGGGGTCCGATATCCACAAGGGAGCCATGCTGTTGCCAATCCTCCAGAGTCACAATGTTCGCCATATTCAGTTGAACGATGTCCCTTGCGAGTTGCCTCGTCATGGTGCTGACGTGATCCATCAAATGGGTATCAATATGTTCTCGCGTGGCTTTGCCAGGAATATAGTACTCCGGATTTTCCAGAAACTGTTCCATGGTCACGGACGGGTGGCGTTGCATGCCGTAGGGGTCGTCGAAGTAGATGTTGAAAAAGTTCAGGGCATGGACGGTCCGCCAATCCTCACGCACGGCATCCAAGACAGAGTGGACGGTGGTTTGCATGGATAATGGACTTGTTGTCGGGTTGTCTTCTTGAGTGGTTTCCATTGTCAATCTGTGTCTTGCTCTCTGGGAAGGAGAGATGGGAAAGTGTGTGGGATGGAAAAATTGGTGTGGGTTAGGGGAGTGTTTCTTATGGAGCTGGCTATTTCCTTTTTCGGGTTACGTAGTTTTATAGCAAAATAGCAGCACTGAAGAGCCACGAGGGTGGCGGGATTATGGATGTGCCGCTACGAAGCATCTCGAAACGGGGATGACTACTGTTTCCCGATGCTGATGTGTTGAGGTGTGTCCCGGTGCTCTCGGCGCTGTTGGTGGGCCCCTGGATCTGAGTGCCGTGGATGTTTTGTCGAGATGAGCCTTCCTGGGGTGTTGGGCCTTCGGGTTCCGTATTCTCCATTTCTTCCAAGAACTCACTCTCTCCATCTGTGTCTACCATACCTTCTTCAGATGGCGTGGGGGTTGAACGATCTACGAGCAGAGCTTCCGGGTCTTTTCCATTGAGAGTCTCGTTCAGCTTCTTCCACCAAGGCTTCCTTATTCCATCGCAAGTATCGTAATGAACGTGCATACTTTTCTCATCTTTTCCGTCGCCCTTTGAGTGTTGACCATGTACTCCCCCAAGCTTATAACGTCCACCCACAACTTGAAGCACAGTTGTAAAGTTTTTCATGGTTTCCATCAACCTGGCCACTTTTCCTGCCAAATCTTGACTTTCTGTTGTGACTTTATTTTTCCACTGGTTTAAGCACCCCCAGATGACCGCCTTCCATGGCTTCTCTAAACCTTTCTTTCCATTCTTTTTTCCATCCTCATACCACCCATCGTCTTTGGTATTTACCATATCTGTTTTTTCTTTTCCACAAAGCTTGAAATCCGTGTCCTCGAAGACGAGCTCGAAGAACCAGTAGCCGTAAAACGGCTCTCCATATTTCCCAGGCGAGCAGAGACACATGAAGTCATGAGGGATGGAGCGACCTGGGTAGTACTTATCTTTTTTACGGCACGTCCCACACCAAACACCGCGGTGATTTGGACTACGGTAATCTTTGTGTAAGGTTTCCTTAAAATCATCAAGGTTACGTCTAAAATAATTGCCAAAAATGGCTTGGCCAAGAGCATTCTCTAGTCCACCACCAAGCTTCAATGCCGACTTCCTCGATGCATTCCACAAGTCCAAAGACGCCTGGAAAACATCACAGAGGACATCGTGCTCAGCTCCATTAAAATTGTGCCCTGGTTCGTAATCCTCAACACTTCCCCACACGCATTCCCTTACCATGATAATGGACATAACCATGACCATGATTCCATTTCTTATTCTCCTTGGTTTCCAATTTTCCATCCCTATACAAAAGAGAGGGAGGAAGAAATATTTCTGACACATCAGGCAACAACACACCACCATGCACATAAACAACCACCTGTTCCACCCAATTATTCCGCACAATCCTACCACTAACACCGAATCACCCAAATAAACCAAATAAATTCCCGTTCATGGCTTTAATAATTATTATCCCAAAATTTCTTTCCAGAGAAACATTCTTGGGGAAGAGGTGTATATCCCACATCGAGTGTGATTCATCAATACAAGATCATTGAACAATTATCACTCATTGACGAAAGCAATACTCATGGACATGTTTGTTGCACAATTCTGTCTCAAGTATTTCCCATCCAAATGACATTCCCCAACAAACCTTTCCTGCCCTCACTCCTCCTCCCTGAAATCGTTAATCCTCGACAGTGGAAACAGCCTTTCCAAGATATCCGCGTACTTCCTCAGATTGATCGAGAAGAGGGACACGCTGTCATCGTCAGTACTCCGATCACTTATCATACTTATTATACTGCTCTCACCATCATCCCAAAAGCTTCCCTCATCCACTGATATGCTATCATCGGATATGTTGTCCCCTGAAATACTTTCCGGCATGATTGAATATTCTCTCCTCAACCCTGATCCCTTTTTTGAGAAAAATGAATTCTTGAGGAATATTCAAAAATGGGGAGAAATGAACTATTATAAGAGAGGGCTGTTTATTATCAGAGGTTCACTGAACAATCACCACTCATAACAAAACAGTCTTCCCATAACATAGAAATATGGCACCCTCTCCAACTCCCCTTCTCCCACCCAAAACATTTTCCATCATTCCTCGGCGATCAATGATCACCTTCTATAAGTTCATTCTCATCGGTAAACAATTTCTCTCAAACTAACCCTAAGGAGCAATCATCGGGAAATGCATTTTGTGGGGGGAATAGGAATTTTGAGAGATAGGGGCTAACTATCCCACACTCATTACTTGAAGAACTGTTCTCCCCTCTTCCACTAAACTCCTCTCGCATAACCCGAGATCACGCTCTCCTCCGAGATAACCGATAGAAGAGTCATTTCCACCAATCATCGGGATTCCCAAAAACAATTTCCCTCGGAGACCCTTTTCCCAATGGCCAGCCTTCATAGAGAAAGGGGTGAAGAATTCTTTGTATCACGTCCCACAGTGTTTTAGTGAATCCCTCCCCGAAATAAGATTACCACGAGGAATACAAACGCGACAACTATGAGGGCAAAGCGAAAAAGTTCCACATTCCTCCATGGGTGAACCACCAGCGCGGCATCACTTGTAATTCCTTGTTGGGGTTTCTTAACAAGAAGGGAAGTGAGAAGAAAATGAAATCGAGAAACAAATATTGGTACATGAATAGCCAGCATGGATGCTAACCGTTTTAGGAAATGAAGAGGGGATGGTGGTGGGCACGGGTGATTGTTTTATCTCACTCATTTATATTTCTCCCAGAGGACAGGCGCCATTATCATTGTTTATCTCCTTGATGACCCTTCCCGAAAATAAAATATAAAGAGGGAATGTATTTCTAGTTGCATACTAATTTTACACCAGCATGCGTGTTTGAAAACATCTGGATCATGAAAAAAAATTTACATGTTTTGTGCCACAGGCCATGATCGGGGAGACAATGGAATATGAACGAGGTACCCCATGGTGGAATAGGGGACCTGAATAAACGAAGCTGTCGGGTCTAAATATACTTCTCCCCTCCCATAACTATGAGAAATGTTCTCCCACTTTCCCCAACCGACACTTCTCCCCTCTAGCTCCTTTTCTGCCTTCCTTAAACAAAAGATGGGAATAGAGGAGAAGGATAAGATAGAGGGGCATCTTTTTCATTTGGGATGTAGAAGGGTAGTTTTCAGTTAGTGTTTTAGATGAAGGCGAGGGCACTGAGGAGCCATGTACATGGCGAGATTATGGGGGTGCCGCTCGTGTCCTCTATCGTTGCTATTGGAGTAGAGATGTTTTCTTGATTGTTTTGGTCGTTCTCTTCGGTGGAATGTGCTGCAGATTTTACGGCAGCGAAACGAGGTTCATGTTGTGGTTGGGATGTGTGTTGGTGTTGAGATTTTATGTGCTTGTGCTCCTCTTGTTTTCGTTCTTCCTCTTCTTGTTTCTTTTTTTGTTCTTCTTTTTTCTCCTCTGTCTTGAGTGCGTTTCCCAAGTCCAACCACCATGGCATGGGATAATTCTTTGCCGTGGTGTTGTAGTACATAACACAGATTTTCTCGTATCCACTGCACGGGTAGTCATCACCACTTTGACCCTCTCCCAGTTGATACCTATCTGTGTGTTCTCCCCTAGGACCCTGTTTACCCAGTTTCCCAAGAAAATCCTCCAGTGCTTCACTCAAACCTTTTTCACTAACATTTCTCTCCAAGCACTTTTGAGTGACATTTGCCCACGTGGCATTTATTTGTTGTATCCCATCACCACTGCTAGCCCAGCCGCGAATGTCGTCTCCCAAATCTTCTTTAGGTTGTCCACACAACTTTGTAGAAGTACCGCTGCCACTCCGAGCGTTTTTAAATGGATGTCCGTCTTGCCCCGTTGTGCACAGACAAAGCAAGTCGTGCGGAGCGGAATGGCCTGGCCAACGCAGGTTATTTTCTCCTGTATCACCTTCCTTTGGGAGTCCGCACCAGTGGAGACGGAGTGGAAGCTTATCTTTCACCTTTTCGTAATCATTAGGGAGCCCACCTTTTAAATCATCTATTCTCCCACCATTCTCGTTTCCAAAAAGTGTCTTCCCCAAAGCTCTTTTTAGTGGATCTGTACTCTCTCTAGTCTTCACCTCTTCCCACTTATTTACTGCAGCCATCAACAAGTTGCAAAGACGTGCGTGTTCTTCTTTATTATGCTCCTTTCCCACAGAAGCACTACTGCTGCTGCTTGAACCCGATACAAAGACAACCGCCACCGCCATCATCATCCATTTCATCATCAGCCTCAACATCCTCTCTATACAGTATCTCTCCCTCTATCTGAAAACAAAAAGAATCTTGGAAGAAGAGGCACTTCCCTTCAAAGGAAAACCAAACAAACATCACACAAAAACAATCACCCATCGCAAACCACTTATCCCAACTACACATTCATTAAAAACAAATCCCACAATAACCACGGCAAATCCACGTTCATACGCTTCCAATTCTTCTGCAAATTATTCCAGCAGATGAGTATTATAGCAGGTGAGAACTTACCACTTTATACACAATGTGGTTCATCAACACAGGATCACTTGACAAACATCATTCATGAGAAAAACACAACAGCTGGAGAATGTGTGTTGTACCATAATGCCTTCATCATCCATACCGAATACCATCCCCCAAAAAACATTTTCTGCCCTCACTCCTCCTCCTCCCCCCTGAAATCGTTAATCCTCGACAGTGGGAACAGCCTTTCCAAGATATCCGCGTACTTCCGAAGATTGATCGAGAAGAGTGATTCACTGTCATCGTCAGTACTCCGATCACTTATCATACTTATTATACTGCTCTCACCATCATCCCAAAAGCTTCCCTCATCCACTGATATGCTGTCATCCGACATGTTGTCCCTCTGAAGGTTGTTGGACATGGTTGGAAAATTCTCTCCGTAAACCTGTTCCTTTTCTTGAGAAAAATGAACTGTTGAGGAATATTAATGGGGGAGAGAAATTAACTATTATAAGAGAGGGCGGTACAATAATAGAGTATCACTGACCAGCCACCACTCACTGAGGAACAGTATTCCCATGACATATATATATGGCACACCCTCTCCCACTCCCCTTCTCCCCCCCAACACACTTTCCCTCATTCCTCGGCGACCAATGATCACCTTCTATAAGTGTATTCCCATTGAGAAACAATTTCCCTCAAACTAACCCTAAGATACAATCATCGGGAAATGCATTTGGGGGGGAAGGGAATTTTGAGAGAGAGTGGCTAACTTTCCCCCACTCATTACTTGAAGAACTGTTCTCCCCCTCCACAAAACTCCCCTCCTATAACACTTAACCACGCTCTCCTCCAGAGATAATCTCAGAAAGAGTCATTTTCACCAATCATCGGGATTCCCAAAAACAGCTTCCCCGTCATACCCTTCTCTCCATGGCCCGCCTTGCTAGGGAAAGGGGGTGATGAATTTTTTGTATCACCTCCCCCAGTGTTTTAGTGCATCGCTCCCCGAAATAAGATCACCACGGGAAATACAAAAGCGACAACTATGAGGGCAAAGCGAAAAAGTTCCACATTCCACCATGGGTGAACCATCATCACTGGACAACTTGTAACTGCTTGTTGGGGTTTTTAATAAAAAGAAAAGTGGGAAGAAAATAAAATCTGGAGAGGAAGATTGGTAGATGAATAGCCAGCATGAATGCTAACACTTTTAGGAAATGAAGATGGGATGGTGGTTGGTATCTTGGTACTCGTTTTATCTTCCCCACTTATTCTCCTCCCAAAGGACACATGACCATTATCATTGTTTTCAACCTTGATGACCCCTCCCCAAGAAACTGAGAACCGTTCACTCCCTCCCATGATAATCACCCACAAAGAAGCAAACAGGCTCTTCTGGAGGAGGCATGGGAATGGGTCCGGTGCATCTCGGGGCTTTGAAGAAGCGTCACCATGTGGAGGGGGAGAAGGTGTGGTGGTGCAAGAAGGTTGGAGTGTCCTCTCATATTCATGAGCGTCGAGTGACACGTCCAATAAAATTCACAAAGGTTCCATCCTATGGACATCCCTTCCCACTTCTCACCTCCTTCGTGGTCGTTTGGCCTTCCTTCTTAGCCCGCCCTTTCCTTCCCTTACCTCTTGGAGGAGTGGGCTTCTTCGGGTGAACCTTCTTCGGCGGTCGGTGACGAAGGGCTTCTTCAAGCGCCTCGATTAATATGGCGAGGGCGAGGGGTCCGATATCCACAAGGGAGCCATGCTGTTGCCAATCCTCCTGAGTCACAATATTCGCCATGTTCAGTTGTACGATGTCCCTTGCGAGTTGCCTCGTCATGGTGCTGACGTGATCCATCAAATGAATATCAATATGCTCTCGCGTGGCTTTGCCAGGAATATAGTACTCCGGATTTTCCAGAAATTGTTCCATGGTCACGGACGGGTGGCGGAGCATGCCGTAGGGGTCGTCGAAGTAGATGTTGAAAAAGTTCAGGGCATGGACGGTCCGCCAATCCTCACGCACGGCATCCAAGACAGAGTGGACGGTGGTTTGCATGGTCAACGGATTTGTTACCGGGTTGTCTTCTTGAGTGGTTTCCATTGTCAATCTGTGTCTTGCTCTCTGGGAAGGAGAGACGGTAAAGTGTGGGAAAATTAATGATCAAGTGTAGTGTCATGTTTTTTATGGGAGACTTGATATCATTTCGGTTTTTCTATATTAGAAAAGAAATACTGAGAAGACACAGTGGTTGGTTTACGGTGGTGCTGCTCCGGAGGTACTCGAAACGGGGCCCAGTAAAGTTAGTCTCCGCGTGGCCCTCCATGGTGCTGTTGGTGCTTCCGTGGGTGTGGTTGCCGTTGCCTTGTGTTGTGGAGGATCTCTCTCCTGCTTGTGTGGGCCCGCCATCTGGAGTTGCGTAACCTTGTGTGTGCTGGTAAGGCTCTCCATAGTATCTAGCTGTGCTTCCTGCACTCGCGGAGTTTAAGAACGCTTCTGCCTCTTCCCGTGTCGCATTGGCGTTCTTTTTCAAAGCTTCCAGCAGCTTTTTCCACCAGGGCTTCTTAGCTTCTCCTCCATGATTCGCTTCTCCACAAGAACCGTACCTAACGTGAAACGTGAATTCATCTGAGGCATGGTCCTCCGTATCTTTATCAGTTCCTCCAAGTTTGTGCATACTCTTGGTGTTCCCTTTCAATAATGCTTTAAATTCTTGCAGTGTTTTGTTTAATATTTTTAGTTGCGCTTCTAAAGTTTTGTGTGTTTTTCCACTTATTTTGAGGACGTCTTTCATGCAGCCCCACACGGTTTCTTTCCACGGGATTTGTAAATATTCCGTATGGTTTCCAGTGCTGCTTTTTTTAGCTTCCGGCTTTCCTATGGAATACCACCCGAGACCGTACTCGTTTCCTAGATCATCGTGGCCCTTTCCGCACAGCCTACGCCAGCGCCAGCGGAGAGTACAGCCGTAGGAGTCGCTGTAATGGTAGTGAAACGGCTCTTCACACCTTCCCGGTGAGCAGAGGCACATGATGTCGTGAGGAATGGATTTTCCAGGATAGTGGGTACCACTGTGACTGCAGCTCCCACACCACTGGCCACGGTGTCCAGGGATAACGTACGCCTGCGGTAAGGTCTCCTTCAAATCTGCTAGATGTCCTCCGCGCTCATTCCCAAAAATGGCTTGACCAAGGGCAGATGCTAACCCCATGGAAGGTATCCATTCTTTACTTTCAACCATTTTCCACAAGCCTATTGACACCTTCAACGCTTCGCAAATTTTCGCGTGCTCGTTCTTGTTGATTTCCCTCGCCCCTATGCCTAACACCATGGCTACCAGTATGGTCAAGATCCCTCTCCCTATCCTCCTGGATTCCATCGTTCCTATATCTATCCAACTGAAGGAGAGAAAGGTACAATTTTAACCAACAAAGAATCAACAGAGCGCCATGAAAAAATACAATACGCTAATAACAATCGCCCCTCCACCCATTTATCTCCACCACACATTTCCCTAAAACCAACTCCCCACAATAATATCGAAAAACTCACGTTCATTACCATTATCATTCTTAACTTACGAATTGTTCCCCGAGAGGAATATTCCGTCGGAAGAGTACTTACAAGTCAGACCGAGAGTCCATGAAAACCCATCCCTCAATAGCAAAACCAATGTTCCATGGACAACTGCTATGACATCTTGTCTTAGATCTTTCCAATTCCAATGCCACTCCCAAATAAACCTTTCTTCACCTCACTCCTCCTCCCTGAAATCGTTAATCCTCGACAGGGGGAACATCCTTTCCAAGATATCCGCGTACCTCCGAAGATTGATCGAGAAGAGGGACACACTGTCATCGTCAGTATCCTCCAGAGAGTCGTCACTTATCATACTTATTATACTGCTCTCACCATCATCCCAAAAGCTTCCCTCATCCACTGATATGCTGTCCTCCGACATGCTGTCCCTCAGAAGGTTGTTGGATATTAGCGAATACTCTCCTTAAGTCTGTTTACTGTTTTTAGAAAAATGAATTCTTGAGGAATATTAAAGAGGGGAGAAATGAACTTTTAGAAGAGAGGGCAGTTTACTCTCAGAGGTTCACTGAACAATCACCACTCACTGATGAACAGTCTTCCCATGACATACATATATGGCACACTCTCCCACTCCCCTCCCCCCCAACACATTTTCCCTCATTTTTCAGCGATCAATGATCACATTCAATAAGTTTGTTCTCATTAAGAATAATAATTTATCTCAAACTAACCCTAAGGGACAATCATCGGGAAATGCATTTTGGGGGAGGAATAGGAATTTTGAGAGATAGGGTCTAACTATCCCACTCTCACTACTTGAAGAACTGTTCTCCCCCTCCCCTCACCCACTCTCCTCCTCCACTCAACTCCCCTCGCATAACAAGTGACCACGCCCTCCTCCATTGATAACCTCAGAAAGAGTCATTTTCACCAAACATCGGGATTCACAAAAAAACAACTTCCCTGGGACACCCTTTTCTCGATGGCGCGTCTTCCCAGGGGAAGGGTGTGAAGAATTTTTTGAATCACGTCCCACGGTGTTTTAGTGCAGCCCTCCCCGAAATAAGATCACCACGAGAAATAGAAACGCCATGAGAATCAGACCAAAAGCGAAAAAGTTCCACATTCCTCCATGGGTGAACCACCAGTGCGGCATAATGTCCACTCCTTGTTGGGGTTTCTTAGAAAAAAAGAAAGAAGTGAGCAGGAAATAAAATCGAGAAACAAATATTGGTAGATGAATAGCCAGCATGGATGCTAACCGTTTTAGGAAATGAAGAGGGGATGGTGGTGGGCACGGGTGATCGTTTTGTCTCCCCCACTTATTATCCCTCTAAAAGGACAGGCGCCAGTATCATTGTTTTTTCCCTTGATAACCCTTCCCGAAAATAAAATATAAAGAGAGAATGTACTTCTAGCTGTATTCTAATTTTATGCCAGCAAATTCGTTTGGAAACAACTTGCTCATGGAAATAAAATTGACATGTTTTATAACCCAGGCCATGGTCGGGGAGAAATTGGAAGATGAATGAGATACCCCATGGTGGAATACGGCATTATGGGCGAGAGGGTCTAACAAGCGTAAGGGTGTAACAAGCGTAAGGGACCAACAAGCGTAAGGGTCCAACAAGCGAAAGGGTCCAACAAGCGTGAGGGTCTTCCTGTCGAGTGGGGGTGGGGGGTTAGGGTTAGGGTTGAAGCATCTGGTGAAATATACACTAGCTGAAAAGCGAGAGGGACTAACTATCCCACTCTCATTCCTTGAAGAACTGTTCTCCCCCCCCACTCAACTCACCTCGCATAACACGTAACCACGCTCTCCTCCATTGATAACCTCAAGAAGAGTCATTTCCACCAATCATCGGGATTCAAAAATAACTTCCCTGTGAGACCTTTTTCTCGATGGCCAGCATTCCATAAAGGAAGGGGTAAAGAATTTTTTGAATCGTGTCCCACAGTGTTTTAGTGAATCCCTCCCCGACATAAGATCACCACGAGAAATACAAACGCCATGAGAATCAGACCAAAAGCGACAAAGTTCCACATTCCACCATGGGTGAACCACCAGTGCGGCATAACTTGTAATTCCTTGTTGGGGTTTCTTAACAAAAGGAAAAGTGTTGGTAGAAAATGAAATCTGGAAACAAATATTGGTAGATGAATAGCCAGCATGGATGCTAACCGTTTTAGGAAATGATGACGGGATGGTGGTGGGTATCTTGGTACTCGTTTTATCTCCCCTTCTTATCTCCCCCCAGAGGACAGGCGCCAGTATCATTGTTTATCTCCTTGATGACCCTTCCCGAAAATAAAATATAAAGAGAGAATGTATTTGTAACTGTATACGAATTTTACACCAACATGTTTTTTGAAAAAAATTGTTCATGGAAATAAAATCTGTATGTCTTATAACCCAGGGAATTGTTGGGGAGAAATTGGGATATGAACGAGGTGCCCCATGGTGGAATAGGGGACTTGGATGAATGAAGCTGTCCCTCCGAGAAAAACCACACCCTGGTAGGGATGGTATTGAGGTACAGGTGGTGGCCTCCTGCACCGACACCAGATCTCCTCGTCGATGGCTTCCAGGGGAGTTTCATCATTGTCGATGTAGATTTTCCACGAATCCCAGTGCCACTTCGTCCAAGTTTCTGTGGGCCCAAAATGTTTTACGAGTGGTGTGGCAGACATTCTAAATTTCCACAAGAGATAGGGAAGGTACTGCCATAAACTGTCACACACATTCGCTTCGGGTATGCAGTGTCGGGGGTTTCGTAAAAAATCGCCGAGGGTGAAACAAACGAGGTCTATCGTGAGGCCGGCTAACACGGGTCTCAGAAACCAGTAAAGGTTGATTCTATCCGGTGACGTGACACCTTCCAACAACACTTCTGCGACATCTCGTTCCATGCTCCAGGGAAAGGAGTTCCTTCCATGGTCCATCTTGGCTATATTGGAGAAAACAAAAAAAGGGGAGTGAGAAATGGTAGTTGTACAGAAACAAAGGAGGCAGATAAGAACCATGCACAGGAAAGTATAAAAAGTGTAGGAGGGTGTTGGCTTTACAGGAAAATAGATAAGTAGGGGAGGAGGGAAAAGGGAGGAAGTTGGGTGCCATCCAAAAGAGTGGAAACATTCATATCGTCGAGGTTGGAGATTTCGTCATCACTCTCGCGGTTGTAGGCGAGCCACGCCTTGCCTTTCAGGAGGAGGAGCGCGGCGCGGTTTTTGAGAATTTTTTCTTCGAGGGTTTTGGATTCCTTCATGAGATGGGTGTAGTTTTTGAATTTTTCGTGCCAGGGGATGTCCTTATGTAATTCTAGTGTTTTGGTGTAATCGACGCAGATTTTCTCGTTGTGCTTTTCGTCTTCTGAATCGGTATTTGTATGACTTCCTTTAGTCCCGTCACAGGTGGTAATGTTAACGTCACCTTTATCCTTACTTCTTCCACTGTGTCCAAAAATCTTCTTGCCATTTTTTTTCACTTTCCCTTCCCCCTTCCCAATCATCCCCACATACTCCTCCAGCAAGTCGGGCATGTCCTTTTTCAAATTTTCTTCTTTGGTCTTGCTGCACTCACCCATGATTTTGCCAATAGACTCAACGAATGATAGGGGAGGGTTACCACCTGACTCGTATTTCATTTGGGTCCATTTGCCGCAGCATTTGCAACAATCTTTGTCACAGCAATTGTTTGCACCACAGCAGTCCTTTCTGCAGCAGCCGTTCTTGCAACAATTAGTGCTGCTAGCCTTTGGCGAAATAAGGGAACCCGAGCAAGGCGCATGAGCACCACCCACATCACCATCCCCCACGCACACGCAAAACAAATCGTTAAAAAGGGTTTTGCCGGTTTCCTTTCCATTACCACAACTCTGCGCTGCACTTTTGTCGTCAACAAAAATACTACTCGTGTTGCTTCTCATATTCGTGATATCCGCAACGTTCAAATTCAACTTCTTCACACCATCTCCATAAATCCCTTGAAGCACCGACAGTCTGGCGTCATCCTTGTCTTGGCTGATCTTCTTCGCAAGCTCTCGGTTTTCCTGGAATTTTGTTTCAGCCTCTTGAAGCAGATTTCCAATTTCCCTGTGGGCCTCTTCACGATTTTTCGGGTCTGTTGGCGGCGGATGCTCCACAAAAAAGTCTTTCGTCCCCCACAGCATCTTTCGAAATTCATTCATGTCGCTCGTGGTGGTATTGTAAAGCAGCCCCATTTCTTTCACAATTTCCCTGTCCTTGTTTTCGTCATAGACGTAATCCTTTACATCCGTAATCATGCGGTCAGCCTCTTCCAGGATTCAGCAGAACAACTTGAACTCATCCTCGCTGGGACGCTCGGCACAAAATCCCACTCCAAAGAGCAGCCCCACCAGCAGGACCTTCCTTATCATTACCATACCCTATCTACATGAAATTTTCAAAATCAAAAAGATAACCCTAACCTCGACAGGCCTCCACAGTGTCCGATTCATAAAAAGAATTTACACTTCTTGTTCCATTTTTTAAAAGGCCAGAAGTAAAAACCCATCCACACCGCGACTCTCCTTTCCATATGGAGTCACAATCACCCTCCTCCTCCAAAACACCACGCCCACATTTTCTCTTGAAAAAGAAATAAAAAGAAGGGGTAGGTCCGACGGGCCTTCCAAGCACCCAAGAGTGAGTGAACCTTAAGGTGTACCCCATGATCCAAGGAATCCGTGAGGCGTATGGGGGACACAGGCATAAGAAACCCGTACAAGTTCATCTCCTTCTCCGGCAGAACACCTTCCAACAGCATTTCGAGCACATCGTTTTCCATGCTCCAGGGAAGGGCTCCTCCAGGGGAACTGCCTTCGGATGACGGTGACGAGGCCCGACTCCAAGACATCCTCGTGGCCCTTGAGATTTAGGGAGAGTGTTTCTAGTATTAGGGTTAGGGAAAATGGTTATGAAGAGGACCACTTTACATCGTGGAGTAACCATTGACACTGAAATTATGCTACCATAATTCCGCCTTTCACAGAATCACAAAAGCCAGCAATCAACTCTATTCTATTCCCTTTTCTCATATCCTTTATACTAGGTGGTCTTCTTTTCATTTGGATAACACCCTCTGGGAATGTTGGTGGAGGGCGGACTGAAAAGTTTCGTTGCCCAGTACGCTGCGCGCCATGGGTCCAATGTCCACCGTTCCGCCTCGGCAGAACCAGTCCTCTAGAGACACAATGTTGGCCGCGTGCAGTTTGGCGAGATCCCGTTCGAGGTGCTTCTGCATGCGGGCACGTCGGATTTTCAACCACAAATCCACATGTTTCCGTGTTTTTGCGTTGGGTACAAACTTCTCCGGATTTTCCAAAAACTGCCGCATGGTCAGGGGAAAATTGGCGGGAAGATGGTACGTCTCCTTGTAATAGATGCTAAAAAAGTCTCGGGCTTGGATCGCGCCCCAGTCCTCCCGGGCCCTCTCCAGGATAGCCTCCACCGCACTCTCCATGGTCCACCTCTCTACCTTCGACGCATGATCCTCCTGGATTTCTTGGGCTTCTTTGGCTTCCTTAGATTCCTTGCTCATTGTTTTTCAGCTTTTCAAACTAGATGGATTAGAGAAGGTGATGGTGAGGAGGATGATGCATAGGGGAGGCCTTCTCATGGGAGGATAGTTGTTGTTTTGGCTTAAATGGATTTAGATCAATAGGACAGCGGTGAGGACCGGGATGAGGATTTTGTTGGAAGGTCTGTCACTGTGGCTCCGGAGGCGCTGGAAGTGTGGGCGATATTCCTGTTCATATCGTTCACGCCACGTGGTGTTTTGACGCCTGGTGGTGTTGGTGTCTTCGGTACTCCGCTGACTCGTGTGGCTTTCCACGTCTCCATGGGGTGTGGTGTTGGAGCCTGTGGAACCGTGGCCTTCTGAAAACTGAGAACCCGCTCCTCTGTATTCGACTGGCTTGACATGGCCGGCGCGCTCAAAGAAGGTCTTTGTCTCT
Source organism: Trypanosoma congolense (assembly GCA_002287245.1). Lineage (NCBI taxonomy): Eukaryota > Euglenozoa > Kinetoplastea > Trypanosomatida > Trypanosomatidae > Trypanosoma > Trypanosoma congolense. The sequence goes on along the minus strand of NHOR01000112.1, from coordinate 35,099 downwards.
TCGGGTGTTGCACGGGTGTTCTTCTTTAAGGCTTCCTGCAGCGTTTTCCACCAGGGGATCTTTCCTTTTCCTGTGCTGGTCAAACAAGAATCGTAGTGCACGTAGAAAGTGAATTCATCGGAGGCGTGATTCCCATTATGCTTCTGAGAACCTCCAAAGGTGTTAAGACGCACATCCCGGTTTAATGAGTGCTCAAACTCTTCAAGTGTTTTGTTTAAATTTTTCAATTGTGTTTCTACATCCTCATTGGGTCTTTCATTCTTTTCGATAGCGTCTTTCATGCATCCCCAGACGGTGTGATTCCAAGGGGCCTTTAGATACTTCCTGTGATCTCCATAGCTTCTTTCTTTTCGTGAACCCCCTTTGGACCACCATCCAAGAGCCTCATCGTTTCCTAATGTTTCGTGATTTTTTCCGCATAACGTGTACCACTCTCGCTGACCTGTGCAACCCCACCAGTTGCTGTAATGGTAGTGAAAGGGCTCTTCGCACCTTCCGGGTGAGCAGAGGCACATGATGTCGTGGGGAATGGATTTCCCGGGGTAGTGTGTCCCGTCATGACTGCAGCTTCCACACCAGTCCCCACGGTCCCCGGGAAAGACATACTCTCCCGGCAAGGTGTCCCTGAAATTGGTTAGATTGCCCCCGGCCTTATCCCCAAAGATGGCTTGCCCGAGGGCCGAGGCCAACGCTATAGAAGGATCCCACTGCTTATGGACAGCCTTTTTCCACAGGTATATGGATTCCTTCAGTACTTCACAAATTGTGTCGTGCTCTTTCTTGTTGATGTCTCGGGCCCTGGCATGACTCATCACCATGACCATCGCCACTATCATCATCACCACATATTTCTTCATCCCCATCATGACCTCCTTATATCTTTGGCTCTTTAATACACTTTCTCTGAGTAAACATAATTGTGGAAAACAACAACTTTTTGACTGTGTAATAAAGGCATGAAGACGAGGTTTTACGCTGTACACCGCCACCCGAACCCAAGTCCTTAGCAATTTTCTTAAAAACAACCATTAGAATAGAGTGAGCAAGAGACCAAAATGGTTGACAGGGATTTTTGCGTGGAAGGCACTACTGGGTGGAATCCATCCTTTGACTTTCTGGTACCGTGCCAGAAGTGCTCTCTTCTCTTTCAGGTCCGCAGAAATCTGAGCGACCTTGGCAAAGCATGTAGGACTGGTTGTCGGCTCCGTGGTGGGACTCTGCTCCGTAATATTCTCACCGGGTTCCTGGCCAGTAAGGCAAGCTTCCATTTTATCTTCGATGCTTTTGACTTTTTCTTTTATTTTTTCCTGGACCGCTTTGAAAGCCTTGAAGGCGTCCGAGGCGTTCCTGAGGTGCACGACTTGGGTGGCGGGGTCTGCTGTCCAAAATGCTTTGTCCTTGGTTGATGTAGCGTCTGGGATTTCTCCAGCCTCGATACTGATTGTCCCATCAAACCCCGCACTGATGGTCACGATGCCACCACCCCACCAAAGGGACTTTTCAAGACTTGTGCTTTTGAGGATTCCACCTTTTTTCCCCTTGATCAAGTTGCAACCGGCGTTTGTGCTTCCTCCATTGAAGCTGCCTTTCAGACTCTGGTGCTTGATGCCCTCGATGGCCGTACCCAGGTTGGGTTCCTTCCCGCCAGCCTTCTCACCAATATCAACCAAGCTTTCCTCGCTGAAATCAGTTTTGCTAAAGCAGTCCTTCAATTCTCCAGCGGTGGCTGCTTTACTATCCCCCAGGCAGAAGCCATTACCACTGTCATTTCTTGCATTCGCAAACACCGTGATGAACTCATCCAGACGCCCTGCCGAATTGGCAGCGAAGGCGGCCGCTCTGGACGCTTCTTTCTCCAGTCTCTCCACCTCCTCTCGGACCTTGTCTATTTCCTTACGCACCTGTCGAAACAGGAAGCCGGTCATTTTGCACGCATCCGAGCCTTTGCCCTGGGCTTTGGACTGCACCCATTTCGTCTGCCACTCGAGCAACTTCATTTCAAGGTGCGTAACCTTGGCGGTTCCTTCCTCTACCTGCTGGGTAGCCCAGGGCGTGACGTCCTTTAATGTTTTGCTTAAAGTGCATATGGCTGCGCCGGCTTTGGTGGGGATGGCTTTGGGAGTGTTTCCCTCACCGAATGCAGAGGACCATGCCATGAACACAGCGACGACCAGCCACCACCACTTGCAACGTAACTCCATAACCATCACTGTCAACCTTTATTCAACTTTGTTAGTGATCTTGCATATTTTAAAAAAATAAAAAAGGGTGTGAGACATTATGACTTATTCCGTAAATATTGCCGACAGGAAAAGGGTTACTTTGTTGAAGGTTGTATTTTCAGCTTGAAGGATGGTTATGCTAGAGCAGCAATGAGGCACCAGAGACTCATGACGCTTGGGTGGAGTGTCAAGGTACTTCCGGACGTGAGTGGTCCCTTTTCTTTATGATAGCGTGCCAGTAGTGCGTTGGTTGCTTGCAATTCCGCATTGAGCTTTACGGCATTTTGGAAGCAAGGCTGATGGGGAGTATGATCTTCCATGGTCTCGTTGGATAGGCAGGGTTCAATGTGCTTTTCGATGTTGTCAATTTCATTGAATTTTTGTGTAATTCTTGCTGCAACATCTTTGAAATCCTGGAAGGCGGCGAGGGTTCTTTTCAGGTGCGGAATGGTGTGTGGAGAGGCTGTCCAGAGTGCATTCTTTCCACCGGTTGTGTCGTTGGCAACTTCACCCGGGCCAAATTCGCTCCGTTTTATTTCGCCCCCGAAGCCTTTCCCGATTGTCAAAATGCCGCCACCCCACCAGAGCTTGTCGTTTAAGGCTCCACTGAGGATACCTGTTTTCCCGTTAATCAAGTTGCAGTCGGAGTGCATGTCTTCCCAGTATATTCTATGAAAGTAAGCCCCCAGGGCGCTGTGGTTCACACTCTTGACTGCAGCGGTGAGATCCAGTTTACTTTTGTCCGGAACCTTTTCAGGAATTTTGGCTAGGTTGCCTTCAATTATTTCTAATTTTTCTCCATCTGGGAAGCAGTCAAATAAATTGCTTCTTTTCGCTGGCTCACCCCCATCACCCAGGCAGAAGCTGCTTGTGTCAAAAACTTTTCTCATTTTTGCCCTTGTGAACACCGTGATGAACTCGTCCAGTCGCCCGGCAGACTTGGCGGCGAGTGCCCCTGCGCGGATGGCCTTCCCTGAAAGTTTCTTGATTTCCTCGTTAACCTTCTCGAGGTCCGTTCTAATATCATCCAACATACTTTGGTTCACCTCACACTCTGAAGACCCGTGAAAGTGTAGCTTCCAGTCCAGGAATTTGGAGGCGTAAGTGTCTCGAGTTTTCTGAAGTTCCTCCAGTTGTTCTTGTGTCCATGGAGAGACATCCTTCAGTTTCCGGCTCAGACTGCAGATGGATTCTCCAGCCTCCGTGGGGATGGACTTCCTATGGAACGAGCCCGCCCATACTTTTTCCGAAAAAAACACGGACATCATCAAGATGACACCGAATGCCTTTATGACTTGAAGCATACTCCCTTACTCTTTTCCTCACTTTTAATCTTTTTCTCAAAAAACCAATATGAACAAACATCGTTTTCCTTTGGAGTGAATAGGCGATACGTGGGGTATTTTAAAAAACTGGTGGTTTTATTTTATTTGGGGGTTTTCTTAGAAAAAGAAGACAGCACCAAGGAGCCATGAGGGTGGCGGGATTAGGGGTGTGCTGCTGCGAGGTTGGAGTTTTTCATATTTGGCGGTAAGGTTGGAGTCCGCTTCGTTTTCGTTGGGGCTGTCAGGAACTGAGCGGCGCATTCTTGATGGGGTGGTGGTAGAGGGGTCTTGTTTTGCCGCTTCCTCTTGCTGTCTCCGTTTCTCTTCTTCTTCGCGTTGCTTTTGTTCTTGGAACTTTTCTTCTTCTGGAATGGCTTTTTGTAAGTCTGTCCACCATGGTACGCTTCTTGTTATTGCTGTACTGTTGAAGTAGGCAACACACACACCATATTTGGGCGACCCAGTACACGCGTAATGGTCTGATTCAGTAACATTATTTTCTCCTAGGATATACCTACTTTCGCGCACACCTTTCTGTGGCTTGTGTTGCAGTTTCACCAGGAGTTCATTCAGGGCTTCTTTCAAATCTTTTGCATTCTCACCTTTTAAACATGGCACAGTGACATTCTTCCACGTGGCTTCTAGTTGTTCTTTTCCTTCTTTTCCACTACCACCCCAACCTTTATCTCCATCAGACTTCAAAGCAATGTTATCTTTCCCACACAGTGTTGTGCCTGGAGTGCTGCTGCTATTCCCTGGCCACCCGCCTTTCCCCACTGTGCACAAACAAATCAAGTCGTGTGTTGCCGACTGACCGGACCAGTGAGGCTGGTCCATGTTCGACACCGCGTAATCACCACTAAAAGGCTGCCCACACCACATGCCGCGGTCATCACTCCTGCTCTCCCTGTCTACGTAATCTCCGGGCAAACCGCCTTTTAGGGCAGCTAGACTACCACCACTCTCATTTCCGAAAATCGTTTTGTGCAAAGCCTTCTTCATCGGATCCGAGAGACCCTCTCCACTGCTACCCCACTTTTTAACAGCACTCCCAAGCAACCCGCAGAGTGCATAGTACTCTGCTTCATTATAATGCTTCCCATTGGTATCCGAACTCGAGCCCAATGCTCCAAAAGCAGTCACCATAAACACCACATATTTCATCATCATCATCCTCTTTCTCTCCCCTTCACTATCAATACTGAACAAAACAATCTTCAAAAAAATGGAGAATTCCAAGCAAGGGAGAAACAACACAACATCAAAAATTCACGACACCACTAAGCAACCGAATTCCGCCTATCCACTAACCCTCCCCTCACACATTTCTCACTTCCACCGTCGCCAGGTGATAAATGGTACCACCCCCTTCCACTAAACATCTCTCGCATAACACGTAACCACGCTCCCCTCCAGAGATCACCTCAAAAAACGTCATTTTCACTCATCATCGGGATTCCAAAAACAACACCCCTGTGATACCTTTTCTCGATGACACGCCTTCCTAGAGAAAGGGTCTGAAAAAGTTTTTATATCACGTCCCCCGGTGTATTAGTGCATTCCTCCCGGAAATAAGATCACCACGAGAAATACAAACGCGACAACTTTGAGGGCAAAGTGAAAAAGTTCCACATTCCACCATGGGTGTACCACCAGCGGGGCATCACTTGTAACTCCTTGGTGGGTTTCTTGGAAAAAAAAAGAAAAGTGAGAAGAAAATGAAATCGAGAAACGAATATTGGTACACCAGTAGCCAGCATGGATGCTAACACCTTTATAAAATGAAGATGGGATGGTGGTGGGCACGGGTGATCGTTTTATCTCTGACACTTAATCTCCATACTAGAGGACACGCGCCATTATCATTGTTTATCTCTTTGATAAAACTTCCCGAAAATAAAATAGAAAGAGAGAATGTATTTCTAACTGTATTCTAATTATGCACCAGCATGTTTGTTTGAAAAAAAAATTGCTCTTGAGAATGGAATTTAAAAGTTTTAAAACCCACGGAATTGTTGGGGAGAAATTGGAATAGGAACGAGATAGCCTACAGTGGGATACGGCATTATGAGCGAGAGGGTCCAACAAGCGTAAGGGTCCAACAAGCGAAAGGGTCCAACAAGCGAAAGAGTCCAACAAGCGTAAGGGTCTAACAAGCGTAAGGGTCTAACGAGCGTGAGGGTCTTCCTGTCGAGTGGGGGTGGGGGGTTAGGGTTAGGGTTAGGGTTGAAGCATCCGGTAAAATATACACTAGCTGAAAAGCGAGAGGGGCTAACTATCCCCACACATTACCTGAAGAACTGTTCTCTCCTCCACTAAACTCCCCTCGCATAACACGTGACCCGCTCTCCTCCAGCAATAATCTCAAAAAGAGTCATTTCCACCAATCATCGGGATTCACAAAAACAACTTCCCTGTGATACCCTTTTCTCGATGGACGCCTCCATAAAGAAAGGGTGTGAAGAATTTTTTGAATCACGTCCCACGGTGTTTTAGTGAATCCCTCCCCGACATAAGATCACCACGAGAAATACAAAAGCGAAAACTATGAGGGCAAAGCGACAAAGTTCCAGATTCTACCATGGGTGAACCACCAGCGCGGCATCACTTGTAATTCTTTTTTGGGGTTTATGGGAGAAAAAAAGTGAGCAGAAAATAAAATCCAGAAAGGAAAATTGGTAGACCATAGCCAGCATGGATGCTAACTGTTTTAGGAAATGAAGATGGGTGGTGGTGGGCACGGGTGATTGTTTTATCTCACCCACTTATTCTCCTCCATAAATGAACTACCATCGACAAACAAGTTCCCCTAACCCTCCCAGAAAAAATATAAAGAGGAATGTATTTCTAACTGTATACTGATTATACACCAGCATGTGTTTCCGAAAAAAAATTGCTCTTGAGAATAAAATTGACATGTTTTAAAACCCAGGCCATGATTGGGGAGAAATTGGAAAAGGAACGAGATACCCCATGGTGAAATAGGGGACCTGGATGAGTGAAGCTGTCCCCCCGACCCAAACGACACCCTGGTAGGGTTGGTATTGAGGTACAGATGGTGGCCGCCGACATCGACTCCAGATCTCCTCGTCGATGGCTTCCAGGGGCGTTTCATCCATATCGATGTATATTTTCCACGAATCCCAGTGCCATTTCGTCCAAGTTTCTGTGGGCCCAAAATGTTTTACAAGCGGAGTGGCACTCATTCTAAATTTCCACAACAGATAGGGAAGGTACTGCCACAAACTGTCACACACATTGGCTTCGGGTATGCAGTGTCGAGGGTTTCTTACAAAATCACTCAATGTGAAACAAACGAGGTCTATCGTGATGCCGGCTAACACGGGTCTCAGAAACCAGTACAAATTGATTCTATCCGGGGATGTGACGCCATTTAAGAGTACATCGGCGACATCTTTTTCCATGCTCCAGGGAAGTGAGTTCCTTCCATGATCTATTGTGTCTAACTTGGAGATACCCAGAGAAAAGAAGGGATCAGAAATGTTATTTGTACAGTCACAAAGGAGGCAGATAAGAACCATTCACAGGAAAGTATAAAAAGTGTAGGAGGGTGTTGGCTTTAGAGGAAAATGGATAAGTAAAACAGTTGCAGTGAAGGAGGAAGTTGGGTGCCATCCAAAAGATTACTCGCATTCATATCGTCCAGGTTGGAGGTTTCGTCATCCTTTTCGCGGTTGTAGGCGAGCCAGGCCTGGCCTTTGAGGAGGAGGAGGGCGGCGCGGTTTTTGAGAATTTGGTCTTGGAGGGTTTGGGATTGTTTCATGAGATGGGTGTAGTTTTTGAATTTTTCGTGCCAGGGGATGGCGTATTGGCCATTGCTGAAATGTTTGCTGTAATCGACGCACATGTTATTGTTGTTTGACCAACTACCACCAACACCACTTTTACCCCCATTATCCCCACCTCCCGTGCAGTCTTTAAAGTTAGCTTTATCTTTATCATTTTCACCCCATCCACTTTGCCCGAACATATGTGTCTTACTCTGATTCTTCTTGGCTCCTCCGTGCCCAATCATCTTCACGTACTCGTCCAGCAAGCCGCTCATGTCTTTTGTCTGCTTCACTTCCTTCATAAGTTCCTCCCGACACACCCCCTCTATTTTCTGGAAGGATTCGCTGAGGTTAAGGGCATTTTCTTCATCCTTCTCGTACTTCATTTGAGTCCACGTGCCGCATTTGCAACAATTATTGTTATTACTGCAGCAGCCCTGTGGCGGCTGGACACAGCAATCTTTTGTGCAGCAGCTATTCTTCTCGCATTTCACTTTCTTGGGAGGTCTGAGTTTCCAGTGGCATGGTGGTTCACTCGTACCACTCGTGTTGCCTTCCCCCACGCACACACAAAAAAAATCGTTGAGGAGCGTTTTGCCGGTTTCTTTATTATTGCTCCCACAACTCTCACTCACGCTGGTAGGATGATCAAAAGTAAGCTTGGGCTCGGTTAGAAAGTCTGATAATTTCCCGTCCTGCTTTGGTACCTCGGTAACATGCTCTCCGTACAACCCCCGCAGCACCGATAGTTTAGCCTCTTCAATTTTCTGGCTAGCCGTCTCGGCGAGCTTTCGGCTGTCTTCGATTTTCTTCCCCCCCTCTTCAATCAACTTTCCAATTTCACGGTGCGCGTCTCGCCGATTCTTCGGTTGCGTAGGCGGCGGATGCGCTTCGAAAAAATCCTTGGTTTCCCACAGCATTTTTCGAAATTCATTCATGTTGTCCGTGGTGGCATTGTAAAGTACCACCATCTCTTTGATAATTTCTCGATCGACCTGTTCGTCATACACGTAGTAGTTCGTCTCCGTCATCATGCGGTCGGCCTCCTCCAGGATGCGGCAAAACAACTTGAATTCATCTTTACTGGGAAATGCGGAGCCGAAACCCACTCCGAGAACCAGCCCCAAAAGTGCAATTTTAATCAGCATTTTCCCTTCCTAAACACCAATTTAAAAATGAAAAAAACTTCGACGACACCATGCTTCCACCGTGGTCCGTCTCACGAGCAAGGCAAGGCTCATTCAGACATTTTTTCAAAAATCAAAAAGGAAAAAAACAAATATAAGCCACGACGGCCCTCCTTTCCACGTGCCGTCCTTGTTCTCTTCGATATCTTCCTCCTCCAGCTTCTCTTCTTCAGAGGCGTTGGGAGAGCCCCCCTCGTAGCTTTCATTGGAGGAATTTGTGTCGGTCTCGTTAGGAGTGGCATGGGGAAGATGCGTGGAGTATTTGGCTTCTTCATAGAGGAGGAGCGCATTGTATTCTAGCATCTCCAGCTGAGGCAGACTAGTTTCCGATTCTTCCGCGTAGCGTGCCATATCTTCGAGGTCTTTGGAAGCGTTCTTGAGTTGGTTGACCCATTCGATGCCGCCATTTGCCAGGGCGTGATTGTAGTTGACGCAGAAGCCTTCGGTACCGGTAGTGTTTCCGTCACAAACGCTTGCTTCGCCTTTGTCTGTGGCTTTTACATACCCTAACACATTCTTGACCTGGAAATTTTGCTGCTCGCGTTCCAGAAACCTCGTGAAGTGCGCCACGAGGTAGTTGATATTTTGAGGCGTCGGGATGGGTGGAGCCGTGTTGATGCAGATGCGGTGTTTGTTCCAATACCACACCTCCGTCCAGTTTGAAAAATCAGGCATTACCGCCGTGGTCACGCCGTATTTGCAGATGCTGTGGTCATGATGTGAGTTAAATACGGGATCCAATTTTATCCATTTAGCACAAAGGCAAATAAAATCGTTGATGAGGCTTTTCCCGGCTGGTTTGTTCCCGCTCCCACCGCAGGACTCTTCAAATTTTTTATTGTTAAAAATCTTCTTGATGGTCTCTGGTTTCGCATCCAACTCCCCCTTTCCCTCACCTCCGTAGTCCCCAAATATGACTTGATGCAAATGTCTTTTTGCAGAGAGACGCCTCTCAGCTGCCTTCCGTCGCAGGTCTCTCATATTTTCCATGAGCTTTTTGGCCTCCTTCACAAGATTGTTGAACTGTGTGATGAGGGTCGCGTCACGTTGATCAGCTTTCCCGACGAGGGTGCGAATCTCTGGACCCATCTTCTCGATGTGCCGCAATATTTGTTTCTCCCGCTCCTCATTGCCATAGACAAGCTTCTCGGGGTCGTTCTCGGCCAGAAGACGAATTCGGCAAAAGAGCTCGGCCTCACCGGCGTTCTCCTTCTTGGCCAGCCCACTTGGGAGTCTTAAAAGTAATAATAATAAAAATAATAATAGCGTCGCTCTCCTCCGAAGCATTTCTCTATTTCCACCGGAGTAAGGGAGAAATTTCTTGTAGTGTCGCAATACGTTTGGTGTATATGCAGCATCAAAAAAAGTGGGAATAAAAACATTAAAACCAACCAATCCCAAAGATCAGTAAATTAAAAAAGGGATGTCCTCTAAACCCATAGCCGTCCTCCCAGGCCTCGTTGCCATGGGTAATCTTGCGGTAGCTCTCTTCAGCGGACTCTTTGAGTTTTTGGATCATGGTGGAGAGTTGCTGGGCTTTTTGGACGTGTTTGTCCATGGCGTGGAGGTGCTTCTGCGCCTGGACCATAAACGTTTCCCACACAATGCCGTGACGGTTGTTCAAGACGGTCCAGTAGTCTACGCAGAGAGCCATGTCACCTTTTTGGGTATGCTTATGGGCCCCCGTACAGGAGTTGTAACGTTGGTCCATATTCTTTACATAACCCAAAACAACCATTCGACGGGACTCGTTTTCGGCGTCAGAACCACCGGTCGTGATTCCTTTCTTACTGCTGTTACTCCCCAATAATTTATTGAAGCCATCGAGCACCTCTTGGATGCTCTCGGCGGTGGTGTTGATGGGATCTTTGAAAACTTCACTGCATGCCTTCCGAATGTGCGGCCAGCCCTCAGGGAGGTCCAACGTTTGGTTTTCACCCTTTACCGTGACATTGAGGTGGGTCCACGTGCCTTGTAGGACGCCATAGGGTGTAGGTCTGCAGCAACATTTACCATCACCACATTTATCACAACCTTCCTTACAACAGCAGCAATTATTGCTCTCACACTTACAACTATGGTCACAATAACATTTTCCGTTTGTACACTTATCCCTACAACATGGGCAATTACCACAATTGCCATTACAATTACATTCTGTTTCTGCATGCCAATCCCTCCCGTCGGCCTTCCACTTCCCAGGACCCCTGATGTCTTCATGGCACGCTGTGTGATTATTGTCCTTTCCCACGCACAAACAGTAAAAATCGTTGATGAGCGTGAAGCCCGCCCCCTCGCCTGTTGTCGCGCCACAAGTGGGTTCCGACGGAGGACTGGCGTGGACATTCACCTTCAGCTCCCCTCCCCAGCGATTAAAAATACTGGCTTTGCTGACGTTCCTCAGCACGTTGGTGATTTCCTCCTCCTTCGGTATCGCCCCCACCTGCACGCCGTAGATCGCATGAACCAAATTATTCCGCGCGAGCGTGCGTTCTTTTTTCGCTTGGATCAGCTCCTCCTCCATTCGACTGTAAACATCCTTCGTCTTCTCCATCGCATGCTTGATTTTCTCGTTGGCGATCCTCCTCTTGACGGTATAGGAAACAAACTCGGCGTCCTCCTTGTCCCTATTTTTCAGCGCCATCACTTGTTCGTAGGTGGCCATCGAGGTCTTCGTGGCGCGGAGCAGCTTTTCCAAAATTTTTCGTGTCTCCAAAAATTTTCCGAGTTCATCGGGGATTGGCGCCGGTTCTCCTTCAGCGACCTTTAAGATTTTGCAAAGCTGTTTGAATTCCTCCTTGTTATACTGCTCATCACTGTTACCGCTGCTTGACCTCCGCAAAAAAATCATGAAAAATAAAAATTCTAAGATGCGCATAGCCTTCCTCATAGACTTTTTGAAAAAAAAGAGAAAAATTTTTAAGAGGGGAATGAAAAGTGTCTTGGTAATTTTCGGATAACCCTCTTCCCCTCTCGTTGATAAGCCCCCCAAGGGGGCGGTTTCGAATTTCTGTTTAAGTTCCTCGGCACGGCATACCCACCAGAGGAAGGGGGGAAAAGTGGGGCAAAATACCGCACCCACAGGTATGTTTTGGCGTTTTTATTATGGAAGGTGTGTGGGGGTGAGTTTTGTTGGTTATATAGGCTACGGGTCTTTTTCATAAAAAAGGGACATGAGAAAAAGAGACTTTTAAGAAGGCAATTCTTTTGGGTAAAATAATTTCGGATAACCCCCTTCCCCTCTCGTTGATAAGCCCCCCAAGGGGGCCGTTTCCAACTTTGAAAGAAAATGTACCCCGGCCCGGCGTTCCCACCAGGGGTCGAGGGGGTGGGTCCCAGAGTCGGGATGGCCCCTCGACAGGTATGTTTTCCCAGTTTTAGGGGGGAAGGTGTGTGGGGGTGAATTTTGAGGGTTATATAGGGGGGGGTACCGGGGATGTGTCCTCGGGGGAGTGGCGGTTCCTTTGGTAGTGGACCGTCTGCCGCGTCTCGTTGGGCTGGGTAGAGTTTGGAGGGGAGGATAGCAACAGCTCCACTTCCAGAAGTGCTGGAGAGGTCCTCGGGACATGTGTTGAAGTGGGTCTCCGCCGCACGCAGACCGTGACTGGTGTGCCCCATGCCCTCCACTTCACAGGCGTTTCCGACATCCTTTTCCCGGTGGAGAATAAAGGAGGAGGGAAGGATTTTCTTCCCTTCATCATGGGGAGTACTCCTGCATCCTAACCCTAACCCTAACCTTTACAGGCAGTGGGAGGCAAAGATTGTCATGGATGTTCATTTCTCTTTTTTCTCTTTCTCGACTTTTTTTCCCTTTTTCAGTTTGATATTTTTTAGAGGAGTATAACCCACGTCATTATGAACTGAGCAATGAGGGCCATGCTCACGGTGGTGGGTTTGTGGCCGTTTCGATGGCCGATGGGGCCCTGCCCGTCCGCCGGTGCAGGGCCGCGTTTCAGCTCCTCGCGTCGCTGTTGCATGACCGTCTCGGCAATCCCGGGCTCAGAAATGTGGACTCGGATGAGATCCCGTCTGAAATCCCACACTAATCGCTCCGCTCGCGCACAATCCTGTTTGGTTCTGTCCCGACTCCACTGCAGGCGATGGAGTTCGTCTCGCACACTTTCCATGGTTCCTTTCCATTTTATCCACGGGCCCCGGCTCGAATCGTAAGCCTTGTAGGCTACGCATGCGCCGGCTGCTGTGGTGTTGTTTGGTCCGGGACATACGTCGTCGCCCTCTGTGCCATTGGGCAAACCCAGAATCCAATTGTCCTTTGAGCCGCCCCCCCCAATCTCTGGCTTCAGGAGGAAGATAAATTGGTCGAGCGCACTGGATATGTTCTCCGTCGAGAGCCCAGCTTGCGCAAAATCTGCTTCACCACATGCCATTTGGATTGTGTGCCAGGCTTCTTCCAAGTTAGGCCAACCTTGGTCGCCTGTATTCGGGGAAAGGCCGCTCCACCATCGCCGTAAGCCGCATACGCGCTGCTCACTCCCCCCCAGATTTCCCGGTGCACATAAGCAGGCCAAATCGTTGATTATGGAACTGCCGGCACCGACTCCTTCGATGTTACCTCCCGTGCACGCCTCGGTTCGGCTTCGCTGGGGTCTGCCATTCTCCCCCCGCAGTCCTGGTGGGGCCAGCTTGCGTCGGGACACCTCAGTCCAATTCGTCCGGTTTGCCGCCTGGCCAAGGCTTTTTGTCAAGTCCTCCCCAGTCAGCGCCTCGTACAGGCTTATTTTAATCCATTCCACCTGCCCTCGGGCGTGTTCCCAGTTGGACTGCAGGTACCCATTAATTTCGTCTAACTCTCTTGATAGCACTGCGGCGTGCGCCCCTACCAATTTTCTGCCTTGAGCCGTCGCCATGTGCTCGTAATTCTGAGTTCCGAGGAACAACCCAGCTCCGTCCCCTTTCGCTTCGCTTTCAGCAAACAGCACTAGGTTGCGACCTTCAGTAAGTGCCTCGCAATCCCAGGGATTGCCAATCAACTCACTCGGTTCGCCGTAGTGGCCGTAGCTGGCAATCTTGTAAAGTCGGCAGAGTGCGTTGAATTCCTGGACATTCTTGGGTAAAGTGTCTCCCTCGCTCCGCGTTACGACGGAAAGGATCAGCAGAAGCATCCTATTTAGTCTAAACATCTTTTTGTCCTACAAATCTGCAGTAGCAAGGGATAGACGTGTCATTCAAGCCGTGCCGTCGGAGCCGGCGAGTACCTCATGCACACTCCCCAACCGGCCTTGCAGACAATACCACATTCTTGTACAAGTGACCTCTTTATTAAAGGCGCTTAGAGACTCACTAAAGCAGTGCGCTGGGGCGAAAGGTCACCCTTGGAGGAAGGTATGGTCCTGCAAACCCAGGCCCTCAACAGTCAACCTTCTGGACTGTTCAGTCGCGAGTCCTACAGCTTTTTTACAAATGGAGTACAGTGACCGGGCCCCGGGCCAATAATAATAATAATAATAATAATAATAATAATAATAATAATGCAATGCGGATGACTGCTTGTTATTATCTTCAGGACAAAAAAATATCCAGTTGGAATTCATGTGTGAACATAAATTATCGTGTTGCTTTTCCGGCGCTGACCCCCTCACCTTTCGGAGTTGCCGGGAGGGTCCAGTCAACCCAATGCATTCCTCAAAAAATAGTGTCACTTCTGATCTCACAAAGAAATAACAACTGTGGCGGCGCCTACAATCGTAAATGAAAGGATTACTAAATCAATGTTCTAATATCCAAATTACAATAACCAAGTAATAAATAATATGAAAAGTAAAATGAGGCGCAAGTGAAATGGTGTTGAATGCGCCCCGGTCTGTGGAAAGGGCGTGCTCCTTTTTTATCACAGACTCTCATGCTATTTTCCCACTCTCATCCTGTAAATGAAATAATGTCTCACACATAACGCCTCCTCCAAACTTCGTTCCAAGCTATGGAAATCGAGCCTCTCCATCAAGCTCGCTCCACTTTCTAAAACCTTTTCCCAACCTTCTCTCGCCTTTTGCAAGACATCCTTTCTGTACTCTTACACGTTTAGTTCCGCCTCTTCCAAATCTTTTTTTGCTCATTGCAGCTGTTCTTGTGCACTGAAGAGTGCCGACAGCTCGCTTTCTATCTGTGCCAATTCCTCGGCACACTTCTTCTCTTCTGCCTCCCACCTCTGCGACGCTGGATGCCACTTGTTCAGATTCTCCTGGCACTTTCCCAATTCTTCGCACGTCTTCACCGCCGCCTGGCACGCCTTCTTGCGTCCCTTCGCGCGTGACAACGCTTGATTCCCCGTCTCCACAAGGCGCGCCGCCCGGTGCATCGCGTCCCGAACTCGTTCCCATCCAACACCCGCGGCCTCTGCCTTTGCCCATTCCTGCGCGGGAAAGCCCAATTGCCGAACGCCTCCTCGAGCGCTTCGCCCGCACACTGTTCTGTCTTTTCGCTTTCCTCTGAGCTTCTCCACTTCTGTCCCAGTGCCGCCCAACTCTTTTCCACATCTAGACGCGCCTTTTCCACCCATTCTTCGCACCTCTCCAACGCGTCTTGTCCACTTGGAGGCTCGCGCGCAACGACACAGCACTGCTGCAACTCTTCTTCTGCCTCTTCCCACCTTTTTTCGCACTCCTCCTTCTCTTCTAGCACCTCTCCCAACTCGCGTGTGGCGGCATCCACATCCACTCCCTGCTTGGCTTCTGCCAGGTGGTACGACCCCTCCGCAAGGAATAGGCGGATCTCGCAATCCGTCCGCTTTTCTCTCGCCTCCGCCAACTCTTTCTCGGCAACGTCCGACTCGGACACGGCGAGCACCCAGGCCTGTAATTGCTGCGCCATCCCCAACACTTGCGTCATCCTTTCGAATTCTGGGTTCCATTTCGCCAACCGCCGCGCCGTCTCCAATTCGATTTCGCGGCCCTTTCGATCTATTTCTGCATCCGTCACTCGTCGGACCGCCGTTTCCAATTCTTGTTGCAGTGCTTCCACATCTGGTCTCGCATTCTCCGAGTCTTCGTTCCTACCGCCATCTTTCATCTCCTGTTCCCATTGTTAGTTCCGGTAGAACAACGCTTTGAGTACCCTCTCCCGCTCTTCCTTCGCTTTTTGTTCGACTTCGCGTACCTGCTTCAACTTTTCTTCCCGGTCCTTCACTTTTTTTTTCGCTTCCTCCAACATTCGCCTCCAGCTTTCCCATTCGAGTCCATATCCCACCGATGCTTCCATTAACCGCCACCAGTTCTTCCGCAACACCTGGGCCGCTTGTTCTTCTTCGCCCCTTTCCAGCATCGCTTCCACATCCTTGATTATTTCGGACACTTCTTCCTCGCGATTTCCATACTCTTCCTCGGCGAGCCGACAAAATGCCTCAAGCGAGCGCCGGATTTCTTCGACACACTTGCTGGTCCTCCCGACGAGCGCCTCTTGTTCTTGGGTCTCGACCTCTTCCTCTCCACCTTGGAGACCTCCGATAATGGCCTCGCATATATTCAGTATTTCTGAGGCGCTCTGGCTGAAGTCATCTCTCTTACCATCTCGCGCGCCCTCAGTTTGTGGGTCATCTTGTGCAAAAATCTCCAAACCCTTGACCACCTCATCCACCCACTTTTGGACCTCCTCCAAACGCTGCTCCATCCGCTCTTCGTCAGAACGTTCAGCTTTCCCCATTTTCTTGGCCAAATAATGAAACAAAAAATTACACTTCTTCAAAATTACTTCCTCTTGAAGGATTTAAAGGATGGAGGAGAGGTGCAGAAAAAACAAAATAAAATATTCTATGTGAACTTTACTTTTTCTCCTATATAGTATAATTCCGTAGTCCCAACAGGATTCCCACCCGGATGCCCCAATCCCGAGCCGTTTCCCCTGGTTACTGGACTTGGACGACACACATGGGGGGTAATAGAGTGGCGTCCCGTGATGTCGGCGGAGCTTCGTGTTGTGGGCGGCAATTTCCCGGGAGAAGCTTTGGACACGTGCACCCTTTTCAGGCCGTGAAGAGCCTTCTGAAGGGTGTCGGTGGTGAAGGTCCAGCCGTCCTGCGCGTCGTACTGGCGGGCCCCGTGCAGTAAACCCGGAAAGAACCCGCGGGCGGTTTCCAACGGTTCCCAAGACGCACGCACAACCTCCACCACGGGCAGCTCCACCTCGACCTCCGCGGGACACGTAAACGCCCACTTCATGGCTTCTCCTAGAACACCCCCTACCTTTCCCCATACCAAAAAAAATGGTATAAAAAAAGGAAGGTGAGGGGAAAAGGAGAGGATCCCAGAGATCCTAGAAAGAGAGGATAGACACCCCATTCCCAAACCGATAGGCGAATTGAAAGTATCAACAAACTAACATAGCGCTATTTTTACTGAACCAATAAAGCTCCGAGGGTGCAGGAGGTGCTCCATGGTCTTCAAACCATCTCCACAGACCCTGGTAGTCCTCCTCACGGATGTGGTGCACCACTACAGACTTGGGTGTTACAACTGTGAATAGACCGCGCATCCCGGAATCATGGAGCCTACACTTCCCCACGTCTACCGTAATGAGACCTTCCAGTTTAAGCTTCTCCTGTAGGACACGCCCCACCATGACGTCCTCGTTATCCGTGCTCATCGTCTTGTACTGGATAGTACGCCAAATGGAGTACGGCTTACTCAGCAATGCGACCAGTGGCTTGTAGGACACCACAGCCTGTGCCACATCTCTCGAAAGTGTGTAGCAGGCTCCAGTCGCATAAAGAATGATATGGGCATTCCAAAACAAACGTACACGGTACATACGGCCCGTGTAAAGGCCACGCCGAGGCATGACACGAAGGTCGGCGAGGTACTGAGGTACACGCATAAATAGGTCATCATCGCCCTTCACTAAGTAACTGGCGTTTCGGAACAGGTGCAGGGCGAACTGAAACCACAGGTACGTCTTGCGGCTCATGACGAGCTCCGGTTCAAGGCCCCAACTACCGCCTTCACCTATCCGCCTCCGTGTCGTGGGCCGCACATCGCGCGTTGGCAAAAGGATCACATCGTGAGACCGCGCAGCCTCCTTCCACAGCGACTCGGAAATCTCGTACCCGTTGTCCTGGTGCGGCGCGACGAGGTACACTGGAAGAAACTCACCGGTGAAGTTGTTTTCTTGCCTCGCCACACCATTGTACTGCCAACACGTTTCCCGCTGAAGGTCACGCCGCCGCCGCCTGGCATCGATGTCAACGGAGGGAATGCCCATGACGACGAGGAATTCACGTGCTTTCCACGTGTGGACGACATCCGGTGGAATGAAGCGGAAGTACGTGCTGTAGTGGATGGTGGTCGTGAAGGAGCTTCCTTCACGGAGCCTGGTTGGTAGGTCCCTACGGGTTCCCCATAGCACGCACAGCATCATAAGAATCAACGAAACTCCCGCACACAACCATACCCTGCCGGTCCGGCGCCCCGTCCTTCGCATAACCTGCAGGAACACATTCTTTACCATCTTCAAAGAACTGCTGAGAAGACCGTTATACGCACAGGGGAAGGAAGAGAAATAAATGGCATTCCACCGCGCACCGTGCCATACCTCGTTCGAAGGTCCGATGGGTTGCGTGGGGGTTATGGTATGGAGGGCATCGCGTCAACAGGGATCTTCCTGCACGCAAGCGCCCCCAAGAAAAACAAGTAAACCAGTGAACACATAGATGAATAAAAAGACAAAAACAAAGATAAGTATAAAGAGGAAGAATGTGGAATCGTTTGGGTGTGGCTGAGGGCATTGCCCCCAAAAGGCCATGGAGTGTTCGACCCATGCTCGTGCTTCTTTGGGAGAGCGTGAAGGGAGAAAAGTGTGGATGGAAAGCACCCGGAATGGCCACAGGAGGCACGGGACGTGGCTCCGCATCGTATGACCATCCCTTCCGTGCATCGTGCGTGGTTCCTCACGTAGTCGTCCATGGGTGACGAGGAACATGTATTCGGCGGCTCTGCTTGGCTCTCGTGGTTAACGGAATCCTGCGCATACCCCTGTTTCCCTTTGACTCCTAGTCTCTAACCTTGTTCCAGAAACAAAGGTAGTGGGAAGAAGAAGTGCTGACCCCTTCCACAGACCCATACCATTGTAGACAAGCCCAACACCACTTTGTCGTTTCTCTCTTTTGGGTCAGTGAAACCGAAAAACATTTTATGGGACGGCATTACTGCCACCCTTGGTTTTTAAGATTTAAAAGGTCCTTCTACGGCTATCTGCCTTCTACAGGGCATCTGGTGGGTTCATGTCATCCTTGTCCTGATGCTTTTGTTTCAGCTCCTTGAGCTCTCTTTTGCATTGTCTTGCCAGATACCATTGAAGACAGCCGTAAAACATCACCAGGAACAACAAGCAACCCAACACGACGGGAAGGAACGGGAAACGATCGTGCCAGGGAAGCGGCTCCCCGTATTCTGGGCCCAGGATCCTGGCAAGCCCCGCGCTTTTTCCTCCTTCCTTCACCGTCTCTTTTACGGCCTTTTTAGTATCTTGAAGTAGTTGCGTCATGCTTTGACCTTTTTGGACTCCTTCGTGGAGCGTCGAGAGCAGGGTCTGGAAGGCCTGGCTTTGCTTTCGCGCCTCCTCGACGCTCGTCATGCGCTCGGCCACTTGGTTCATGTGGTTTGCCACGTGGTTCACGGTTTCATAGGCGTAGCCTTCCCACTTTCTCTGGCGATGGCACTCCTTGCCCTCCTTGGTGTTGGGAAATACTTCCCAATTTTCTCGGAGTTTTCTCCACTGATCCATGGTGGACTGCAGAGAGACCCCCACGCCAAGGCAGGAATCGTGGAGGTCTCCCCGTCCTGCAACGGGTCCCGTGCAATGGAGGAGGACGTCCTTCGTTTTGTTGTCTTTCAGGGAATTAGCCACACTCTTCTTTCCGCCGCAGACGTGGTCTACTCGTTCCCAGGTAGTAGTGCGGCCGTGAGGGTTGCTATAGACCGCTGTGGGTTTTACATGGCACCGTATGTAGGCAAGAAGCGTGGTAGGTGCCGTGCAGTTCAGCACACCCACGTCCGCATACCCAAGAACCACCTCGGTCGTCTCCTTATCCGCCAACTGGGAGAACTGCCTTGCCTCAGAGACAGCGGTCCAAACCCTCAAGTACGTCTCGTATTGGCATTCTTCGGCTTGGCGGGCCATTGTTTTCAGCTTATCCACATCAGACGTCTCATACCGGTCCCGTACCCCCGTGGTCGCCAGAAGTCGAAGCAGAGACGTTCGGTTTCCCGAAGTGTGGCGGCTTTTCAACTCGAGGTCTTCCATGTGGGGGCCTCCACCGGAATTCTTCTGCATGAAGCTCTCGGAAGTCGTCCGCACACCTTCCATCAAGTACGCCACCGTACACAACACTTTCTGGGCTTCGGGGCTCAGCTCACACACAGCCGTGTCTGGTCCTTTCCCAGAGACCCAGCCGAACCCAAGCCCGGCCATAAGCCAACAGAGGCAAAGAAATTGGAGCATTCTGGTTTTCTTACAGCCGCGTCCTCTTTACAAATGTTTTTCTAAAACCTTAAGCTTTCTGCACCATACACAAAAAAGGGGGAGGGCGTGTAGAAGTGCCCCACGTCCAGAAGGGGCCTTAGTCTAAATACAAAGGGAAAGGGTGAGGGTCGGATAGAGGGCTAAGGGACGTTTTTCCTTTCTTGTTCCACATGGAAAGTCTCTGATACTAAACCGGGAAACGTACGAATGCATCCACGGATAACCGGGCTGCAGAATACAGTACAAGTTGATTTTCTCCGGATTTCCAATGTTTTTTTAAGAGCACCTCCACCACATCTTTTTCCATGCTCCATTGGGTGTTTTCTAGGGCCATGCCTTCATGGGATGGCGAGGAGGGGCTTTCAGGCATTAGTATTCCTTAGGATTAATAGGAATGTGTTAGGGGAATTATTGTGGGAAAACATGCTTCATATGGTATAACATATGTGATATAGGATGATGATACCACTGAAGCTATTTACAAAAATACACCAGCGTACCGGCAACCCTTTTTCCATTCCATTCAAATTCCCTGCTCCTCCTTTTCAGTGGTTGGCTTCTTGAGGATCGCTTTGTGTGGACTGTGGTTGTGGGCTTTCTTGTAGGCCATGGCCAACACCATGCGTGCCATCGGTCCCATGTTCACCGTGGCCCCAAGGCGGTTCCAATCTTCCAGGGAAATAATATGGGCAGTCTTCAGTTTGTTGAGGTCACGTTGGAGGTGCCTCTGCATGAGGGCGCGCTTGAGGTTCAGGCCCAGTTGGATATACTCCCGTTTGGCTGGATCGTGGACAAACGTCTCCGGATTTTCCAGAAATTGTTCCATAGTCACGGAAGTATGGCGGTGCATGCCGTAAGGGTTGCCGTAGTAAATACTGAAAAAGTTCCACGCATTCATCGCGCCCCAGTCGTCCCGGGCCCTCTTCAGGACAGCCTCCACTGTGGTTTCCATGGTCATCGGAGTTGTTATCGGGTTCTTTTCGTGAGTGTTTTCCATGATCATTTGTTATTCAGTTTTTATAGCTAGATGGATGGGAAAGTGCTGGAAAGGAAGATAATGTAGAGGGGAGTCTTACTTATGGAAAGGATTGTTAGGTTTTTTTGGGTAAGGTTTCTTAGAAAAAGAAGACAGCACTCAGGAGGCACAAAAGGGGATGAGTGAGAGAGGCGCCGCTTTGCTGGTGGGACAAGAGCGGAAGCGGGCGGTTGTGGTTGTTGGCGGATGTGGGTCCTGTGTCTTCCGGCTCGTCTTCTTCACTGTCGTCCTCTGACTCGTCAGGTGCTCTAGGGCCTACAGTTTTTCTGTGGGTCCGTTTTCTGGTGGACCTGGTGGATTTCCCTTGGGCACGTGTGCCTTCCGTGGCTGTGAGGGCGTCGTATAGTTCCTGCCACCATTGGAGGGATTTTGGATTATGGTGGCATTGGTGGCCGTAGCTCACGCATACGTCCGAGTGACCTCCCCCGCAGTTTGTGTGACCCCGCGCCCAGCTTGGGCTGCTGTATTCTCCAACATTCAGTTTTTTCAGCAAAGCCTTTTTTGCTCGCCCAATATGCCTTCCTTGCAAGCACGTCTTGACCACGCTATTCCACGTGGCATCGAGGTGCACTTTAGCCTGTCCGTTCCCGTTGTGGGACAAGGTGGAATGGGTCCACCAATGTTTGTTGTTATGGCACCCATTCCCATCCTGTTGGTTCTTCTCACATCCCAAGTCTTTCGCACTCTTCCCGCATAGTGTTGGTTTTTTCCAGTTTTCGTGTGAGTGCTGTCCGAACGGGAACCCACCTTCCCCCACGGTGCACATGCAGAGCATATCGTGTGGGATGGACTTGCCAGGATAGTGGTCCCCGCCGTACGTACAATCCCCACACCAGTTTTTGCGGTTACCGGGCTTGTGGTGTGTTTCAGGCAGGCCCTTTTTTAGTGTCTCTATATCCCCTCCCCCACTCTCATTTCCAAAAATGGCCCTTGCCAAAGCTTTCCGTAACTTCTCCCCGCTTTGAGGGCTTTGGTAAAGTGACACAGCAGCCTTCAATACGGTGCATAGGGCGTCATGCTCCTCGTGATTGTGATGCTCACTTATCCCTGTAATTAAACTGTTGCCACCCAAACCCATCATCACCATCCCAACAAACACAAAGAACATGCTCCTTTATCTCCCTAGGCCCTACACCTTTATCACCCTTATAGAAAAATCTTCAAGAAAAAGAAACGGTTCCCACAGGAATCAAAAAGCACTCATTGAATAAGTGTGGTTCCATCCATTTCGTAGGATGCCTTTTCTAAAAAGAAAGAGGAGAGAAGAGAGAAGTAAGATGAGGGAGAGGGATACTGTTTATGGGGAAACCTTGCGAGGGAATTTGATTATGGCTTATGTTTTAGAAGAAGATGACAGCACTGAGGAGCCAGAAGGGCTGAGTTAGAATGGTGGCGTCGTCGTTATGGAGGATGGCCTTTCGAGGTTCCTCGGGTTTTTCGTTGGGTTGATTGTTGGTGCTTCGTCGTTTTCTCTTTGAGCGTGGCTTTTTGGAGGGGTCTTGGGGATCGGGGTCTGGAGCAGACTCATCCTCCTCTTCCTCCTCGTGGTCTTCCCCTTCGCCCGGATCGGGTCTAAAAGTTCTCCGTGGTCACCCTTGTGGACTAGGCCTGCTTGGGGTGAATTTTTGCAGCTTGTTTGCTGCTGAGTCTTGATTGTTGTAATTGCAGTTAAGATTTTATCGGCCCATGGGATGTGTGGTCCATTACCATTATGATATTGTTCCGGATAGGTCACGCAACCGTGCTTAGGGTTATTCCCATGGCAGTGTCCGTTAGTAGTAGTGCTGCTCCCTAAATAATAGCCGTTGCTGAGTTTCTTATTTTTTGTTTCATTCTTTATATCTTCTACCGCCCTCTTTAATTTTCCAAAGTCCGCTGCAGTAGTATCTTCCGTGCACTTTTTCTTGATGGCATCCCATACTTTCTTAAGCAATTCCGGTGAAGGACTGCTCCAGCCGCTCCACCCCGGACCATCTCCTTCAATCCCCAACCCACACAAGTCTTTCTCACCCCCATTCACTTTCGTACATAGGCCCAAAAACGTTCCCAGGAGGCTGTGGCCGAAGCTACCATGGTCGCCGGAAGCTCCGAAACCTCGGAGTCCCGGAAAATGGGAGCAAAGCTGACTTCGGTAGTCCCCGTGCCCAAAGAAAGTACACCCAGGTACCGTCAGCCTATCGCCATCGTCGCTAAATTGCCCCTTCCCATTTCCTCCATAAAGAGCCTCTTTGAGAGTACTTTTAGCCCCGTTATCTTTCTTCATAAGCCCCCTCACACCCTCTTCAATTCGGCAGAGTTTGTCAAAGAGCTCTTCATTGCTCCCCTCCGCAAAGGTTCCCTTCCCCACTACAATCTAAACCAAAAGCACCCTCCCCCACATCTCCCATTCCATTTCCTCTTTTAAAAGAATCCCCCACGTCCACACTTTCCTACAACACCTTCAAGTGGCTTGCAACTTCAAAAGAAAGAAAGCAGTACAAAGGGGCACACTTCAAACACCACATGAGCAGGGCCATCTCTCCAAAAGTTGTAAAGGATGGATGGGGATCAAGGGGCTTGAGTCTAGGCCACACCCAAAAATTCAAGAGCTGTGAGCCTTTTCGAAGCTTAACCGAAAAAGCTTATTCACAGCAGCCATAGGCACAAAACTAATATCCAGGAGTACCTCTTACATGCATACGTATAAGAGCTGCCCCATGCAGTGACTTCTACGACGGGGAAGACTGGAGGAAGGCTTGGATGAGGGCACCCGACAGTACCGTGCGTGTCATGGGTCCAATTTCTACGGCTTCCCTGTAGCTGGACAAGTCTTTCAGCCAAACCACCTTGGCCTCGTGCAGCTTGTCCAGGTCGTGTTGGAGATGTTTCTGCATGAGCACGCGCTTGAGGTTCAGGTTGAGTTGGATGTGCTGAATGGTTTTTGCATCGGGAATATAGAGCTCCGGTTCTTCGACAAACTGCTTCAGGGTGACCGACGGGTGGTATTGCATGCCGTACGTCTCCTCGTAAAAAATATTAAAAAAGCTCCAGGCTTGGATCGCGCCCCAGTCCTCCCGGGCCCTCTCCAGGATAGCCTCCACAGTACTGTCCATCGTCCACCCCCTTCCTCCCGATGAGCTTAAAGTACCCCTTTTCATCCTCAATCTTTATCCAGCTTTCTGGAATAAGGGAGGGTAAGAGGAGAAGCAACATAGGTTTAGGGAAGAAAATCGTATCCAGGGGTGCCAACGTTTCAGGGAGCTTATGTGGGAAACGTGAGGGACGGTGTGGTTTTTCTTATGGTGTTATGGCTGGAGGATGAGCAGGGCTCTTCTTCCACCCAGCGGCTCTGGACCATCGAAAGGAGTAGTCCACAAGAAAGGCACCACACACACCGCAACCTGTGTGCGGCTTTTCTAAATGAAACAGAAATCAGAAGTAAAATGAGGTACACATATAATACCTAAAATGCACCCACACGCTCCCCAAGCAACATGGAAAGAGGAAAAGATAAAAGTTATAATGTTTATGAACCCGGTCATTCTTGGAGAGGCTGAGGAGGCAGCAGTACCGGCACTGGGACCAGATAGTACATCGGGAAAGGCACTTGGAGGACGGGCGGCGTGGACTCGATAAAACGGACACCTTCCTCTAACGGTCGGTATGGGGGTGCTGCAGGCGGCCGCCGACAGAGACGCCAGACATCCTCGTCTACGGCTTCCAGGGGCGTGTCGTCCAGGTTGATGTAGACTTGCCAGGATGACCATTGCGCAGGCCGCCAGACATCCGGAGGCCCAACATGTCGTACAAGGGGAGTGGCGCACTGTCTCCATTTCCACAAAAGGTGCGGCAGGTATCGCCACACTTCATCGCACACATTGGCTTCGGGTATGCAATGTCGAGGGTTTCTTACAAAATCACCCAGGGTGAAACCAGCGTACTGCTCCTGGACCACGGAACATACGGGTTTCAGAAACCAGTACAAGTTGATCCGGTCCGGCGACATGATGCCCTCCAGGAGCACCTCCACCACATCCTTTTCCATGCTCCAGGGTATGGTCCTCGGTGAGCTTAAGGTGGTGGATCCCGTGTAGTTTCCAGGGGGTTGCCTTCGCCACTTGGGCCATCGTTGCTGATTCATGGCCAGTCTTCAAAACTCCGGAGGCACTTCTGCGCACTGTTTTCTAGAGAGGAGCCAAGTTTCAGGAAGAGAGTCCAAAAG
This sequence comes from Trypanosoma congolense, assembly GCA_002287245.1. NCBI lineage: Eukaryota > Euglenozoa > Kinetoplastea > Trypanosomatida > Trypanosomatidae > Trypanosoma > Trypanosoma congolense. Next base: position 9,868 of record NHOR01000112.1, on the reverse strand, counting down.
GTTTTGGGAAGGGGGGAAGATCATGAAAGGTTCCTGGAGCCTGTGGAAAAGACCCTTCGAAGTGTATCACCGGTTGGCTGCAGAGCATGGGAGATTCTTTTCCTTTTTTGTCTTTTATATGAAAGCAGAATCTATCAAGTCTCAAAGCAAGTCCCAAAGGTCTTGGTCTTGTTATGAGGGCTTGCTTGAAGAGGGTGTGGGAGAAGTCCTGGGTCTTAGAAGTGTACCCTTGTGCTTCCTTCCTTGCCCAGCGTGGCGGCCTCCACGGGCATGCTGGTCTTGTCGTCGTGGTGCGAGGGAGAGGACCGGGACCGGGGTTTGTGCAGAACGCCGTACAGGGTGAGGCACACGGTCAGGCAGCACAGGGGAGGACGAGGCCCAAAAGATAAACATAAACTTTGGGGAAGCTCTCCTTGGAGTGGGCGGGGTCATGGTCCTCGTCCTCCAAGGACTTCAGTCCTCCAGCTGGACGGTGACTTGGACTTCTTCTTTTCTTCCCTGGGTTGTGGGGTGAGAGGCGTTCGGGGAGGTGGGGTCGTTCTTCTCCCCGACACCTTGGGCGCCTTTTTGACCGGCCTTGCGAGCATTGGCGACAATGGCTTTTATGGATTGGCCGTTGGCAATATCTTCACGCATTTGGTGCACCACAGAGAAGTAGGCGGTCGTCAAGAGGTTGGCGTCGTGTATGGTCTGCACGTGCTCGTCCAGACGGCTCATGTGTTCTTGGGCTTTGCGGGCGCGTTCTTCCCAACCATCTTTCACAGTGCATTGTTGTACCGCGGAGCCGCCACTTGTATCTTTTTTCCTCTTGTCCATTCCATTCCACCTCTCCATGGCCGCCTTGAGTGCCGCCCCGGTGCCGTTGCAGTACGTCTTGCTTTTTGAGATTTGTATGCAGGTTGTGAGGGGTGTATTTTGACTTTCATCCAAATTATTGTTCGTTTCTTTACAAAGTGCCTCCACATTCAGGTTACCCTCCGGCTGACTGCCTTTCACATGGCACTCGAGAACACCAAGGAGGGATGAGGCCATGTGGCAGTTGCCTTGGACGTACCCCTCACCCAGCGCCCACGCGGTTGAATTCTTCGCTTCCGCGTGGGTTTGGTTGTGTGCCTCTGCAGCGGCTTTAGACTTGTTATGCTGCTGAGCATTTTTGATATGGGCATCCCGATAAACTGTTGTCAGCTTTTCGGCGTCCTTCGCCGTCAGTGTTCCTTTGGCTTGAGCCTCCTCGATGAGGCCGGGCAACTTGTCCACGCGATGGTCCACCACCTCCTTGTTGTGCTGAATATTGCTCCAGGCTTCCCGGACATCCTTGTCCTCATGCCTTTCCGCGACCTCCTTGGCCTTCTCCACCAGTTTGGCAATGGCACACGGGAGACCGGCGGCGTTCTCATTCAGTTGGCAAACACCAGTACCACTGGCCCCATGAGCCCCACTGGTCCCTCCCGCCACCATCACCATCACCCAGACCATCAACTCTACTCCTACCCCCAGCTTGAGCATCCTGAGCGAACCACTCTATAACTCTGGGTCCTTGCTTGATCATCAAAAGGATGTGGAGAAGAGTTGAGAGAAACGGAAGGCTTAGGGAGTCTTCGGGAACCTTCGGGTAGGGACAGCGTTGGAGTAAAGATAAAATTTCTAGAACCTTAAAGCCACAGGACGACGGTGCCAAGGACGCCCGAAAAAGGGCAACAGTAGGGGGGCACCGCTGTGGTGTCGGTGGTGGTGATGGTGGTGGTGGTGCTTCGCGAGCCAGGCGGCCTGCTTTTCCGGGGACGTCTCCGTGGGTGAGGGGATGGATTCGTGTTTTGCCGCTTCTTGCTGCTTCTGTTTGCGCTGTTCTTCTTCCTCGGCGACTTGCTTTTGGAGTTGCGCGTCTGCGATGAGGGCCTTCTCTAGGTCTACCCACCAGGACATGGGGTATTTGGGGTCGTGCTGTTGTAGTACTCGACACAGACGTCATAAGGAGGAGACCCCGTGCAGGCATCGTAGTCGCCGGGTGTACCTTCCCCCAGTTGGTACCGATGGGCGTTCTCTGGGCCCGACGTGTTGACCAGATGCCCTAAGAAACTCTCCAGGGCCCCTTTCAAATCTTCACCGGACGCAGCGGGCTCGAGGCACGGCGTGGTGACATTGGCCCACGTGGCCCTTACGTGCCGTTCTCCCTGTACATTTCCATTGCCCGTCCATCCCTGATGGGCGCTCGCTCCCAAGGCGTCTTCCTTTTGACCACACAGGGTGTGGTTGTCCTGGGTGTCTCCCGTAAAAGGATATCCACCGTCCCCTACCGTGCACAGACAAACCAGGTCGTGGGGAGCGGAGTGCCCGGACCAGCGCGGCTGTCCCGCCGGGTTGTCAGGATTGAAGCGTTGCCCGCACCAGAGACTCCGGGATGAAAGGCGGTCTTCTACATCACGGTAAGCTTCAGGCAATTGGTCTCTTAACGGTTGCACGTCCTTTTCATCACTGTTGTTGCCAAAAATGGTTTGGTGGAGGGCCTTCTTCAGAGGCGGTGCAAGATGCTCTCCCTCTTTTCCCCACTCCCGTACGGCCACCTTCAGCAACGTGCAGAGTGCCTGGTGCGCGGGCCCATGGGGGTCCTTACCATGGGCCGGAGCGGCACCCATCACCCCCATCACGCCCACCCAAAACCGTACCATCGACCACAAGACCACTCCGGACATCCTTATCCTCCTACGCCAACTCCTCTCGATCCCTCTATGACCTACCGGCTGAGCTGAACACAGGGGTGTGGGAAAATAGGGTCGTCCCAAGGGAAAGAGAAGGATCCAGGAGACGGTAGTTTCGGGTGTGTGTGGGAGACGTATGGATGTTCAGGCATAAATGGTGTTTGTATGGGAAGATGTTCTTCTTTTTTTAGAAAAGGATGCCCATCGTGACACCGAGGAGCCAGGAGGGTGGCGGATGGATGAGGGTGTCACTGGTGAGGTTATAGTTTCGGAGTAGTTCGAGTGCGGCCGTCCGGTTGAACCCCGTGGCGTTGGTTTCGGGGAAGTCCTCGGAAATCTGATGGCGTTGTCTGGATGGGGTCCCGGCATCCTCTTGTGGCTCGGGGGTGTTGGATGGTGGCAGGGCGTCTCGACTCTCGGGGCGGGGTCCGTCGTGAAGTTGCGGTCCACGATGAGTTCGTGCGTGGCTCTTTGGAGTGTACCCTGGAGTTTCTTCCACCAGGGCTCCTGGTGCCGGCCACGGACATAACACCACTCCGGATACTGGACACAAATGTTCGCGGGGTCGGCTCCACCACAAGGGTTGGGTGTACCGGGTGACCCCCCGAACGACTTCGCTCCACCACCGTTGGATGTCTGGTTCTTCAGGGCCCCGATGAACGTTTGCACTTGGACCTTCAAATCTTCCACCTGCTCGACCACGTCCCTTCCATCGGGGGTGGAACCCGTTCCCTGCCAGCAACGGGCGACCACACGGTTCCAGGTCGCGTTCAACGGCCCGTCGGCTTCATCCCTGGAGTTTCCGTGGTACCAACCTTCTGGACCCGAACCGTATCCCCACTCCGTTCCAGTCACTCCGCAGAGCGTAGGGGGGCTGCTATTCCTCTGGGTGCTTGCACGGTCCAGGGGAGACCCACCTTTTCCCACCGTGCACAGACAAAGCAGGTCGTGGGGGGCGGAAAAACCAGGCCACCGAGGTTGCTCCGGGTAGCACCATCCGCACCACCGCAACCGTCTGCCTCCGGCGTCTCCAAAATCGTTGGACAGGGTTGGGGCAGGACCCTGGCTTGCCCTGTCTTCCCCGAAAAGGGTATGGCGTAAGTCCCGTTCCAGAGCCGGGTGCAAGTCAGCCTTGGACGTATTCCACAAACGAGTGGCCGATCTCAACAACTCGCAGAGGGCACCGTGTTCGGCTTCATTAGGATGGGTGGCCGCATCGTTCTCCGCACAAGCCAGCACCATCACGACCATCACGCAAAGCCCGATCCTCTTCCTCATCCACATCCCTAATCCCTTGAGTTTTACTATCCCTTATGGATTCCCTAACCATGTCACCGGTGAGAAAGAGCCATGATGCCATGAGGCTGCGGTGGCCGCACCCGCAGAAGCCAGCAAGAGTGTCGAATGAAGGGGTGGCGGTGTGAAGGAAGGCCATTCGGAGAAACAAGAGGCGCAGGGATCAGGCGTGCCCCCCGGTATATGGACTTGGAGAAAGACCAGGAGGACCGGGTGGAGGATTTTGGCGGAGGTTCGGACACTGCCACGCCGGAGGTACTGGAAGGTGGGGCGGCTGTCCCCGTGGGTGATCGTACCGGTGGTAGTGCGGGTGGTCTTAGGAGGCGTCGAGTTGTGGGTCATGGCACCGTTGTGGTTGCTGTCCCCGGGGCCGCCGCTTTCTATGCCTTCCTCCTCGAGTTCCCCCGGCGGGGGTGCTTCGGGGTCCCTTCCACGGTGGGTGCGACGGAGCGATCTACCAGGAGGACTTGTGCCGGCGTCTTCCCATCGAGGGCCTCCTTGAGCTTCTTCCACCTGGGCTTTTTGAGGTTCGCGCAGGTGTCGTAGTGGATATGGATCCTTCTCTCATCGATACCGTCGCTGGCGGTGTAGTGGTCTTCAAAACCCCCAAGCTTATGGCGCCCATTCGCCGGCTTAAGCAATGGGGTAAAGTTCTGCAGGGTACCGTTTAGCTTCTTCACCATTTCTTCCAGACCTGGACTCCCACACCCTGTCCCCGTACTCTTCGTCCGGTCGTTCAGGCACTCCCACACCACCGTCTTCCAAGGCAGCTCGAGGCCTTTGGCCACTTGTCGCTTCCAGCTATCGACATACCACCCGCCCTTCTCGGTCTCTACCATACCCTTTCTTGCCATGTTGCAAAGCTTGAAGCTGTGTTCATTGGGGTGTCACCCAGAAAGCCAAAAGTGCCCGTAGTAGGGCTCGCCGTACTTTACCGGCGTGCACGAGCACATGAGGTCGTGCGTGATGGAGCTACCCGGGTAGTGCGGATCGTCATTTTGGCAACTGCCGCACCTCCATCCGCGATGACCCGTTCTCTGTTAAACTCTGGGAAAACTATCGGTAATACCTTTGAGGTTGTTCTTCTGGTTGGTATTCCCAAACAGGGCGTGGCGCAGGCCAGTTTTCCAATCTTCATGGGGCACCTTGTCTGACTTCTCGGATGCCTCCCATCACTCCGCTGAGGCCTGAAACACCCCACACAGCGCGTCGTACTCCTTCCCATTCAAACCCGTCCCAGCGTCCTAGGCCACTTCGCTCACGGCCTCCATGCTCCGCACCGTCCCCGAGCGAGACCATGCCCATCACGATCCCTCGCGGCCGCATCCCCATTCGCCTTGTTTCCAAGAGCGTGCTTTTTCCCTAACCTTACCCTTACCATGTCGAAGGGGGACAGGGTACTTTGTCATAAGGTTTGCCAAGAAGGGCCTTGGAGATATCGGGTGATGGATGACCCAGGAGAAAACCAGCAAAAAGGCCTTCTAGGGAACCATTCACAAAAACACCAACATGACGGCACCCAGGAGCCATGGTAGGGGCGCGGGGTCCAAACTCCCGTGGGCCACACCCGAGCGGTAGGGAAGGATGCGGCCGGGCCCCGCCAGCCGGTACCGCTTCGGGCGGACCTCGAGGGCCGTTCGGAGCGCCTCCCACCACGGGTGGTAGGAAAAGGGCTGTGAGCCGGTGACTGCTCCACACCTCTCGTCCGACTTCACGCGGCAATGGCCCGAGGTCCCTTCTTCTTGCCGTTCTTTTTCTTTTTCCTTTCCTTTTTCTTCTCCGCCACAGGCTGGTGGACGATCCCCCTCCCACACGGCGTTCCCCTCCGGCCCCACGAGTTTCTTTAAGTCTTTCCAGGCCTCTTCGAAACGGCTGACGGGCTCGGTGGCGTCGCCTCCTCCCCCTTGCAGGCACGGCTTCACCACGGCATCCCAGGTGCGGTTCCACGGGTCCACGCCGCTGCGGCCGGTGGGCAAGGACCCGCCCCCCTGGCCATGGCCACCGTGGAAGTCCTCGGGCGTCCATCCGCATACCCGATGCGACGGGCTGTGGGAAGACGGGTGCGGGTGTGCGGTGAGTTCCCGCGCACACAAACACAGAAGGTCATGGGGATGGAGCGCCCGGGAGTGTAGTAGTAGTAATAGTGGGAGGAGGAGGGGGAGGAGGGCTTCCCATCGCCTGGCTGCCGGCACGCCCCACACCCGTTTTCACGGTTCCCGGGGATGTGGTACGCTTCCGGCAGCGCCCCCAGTAATGTACGGATGTCATTCTTTTCCTCGTTTCCAAAGACGGCTCGTCTCAAAGCGCTCTGCAAGGTCGGCGGGGTTTGACGGCTTTCCAAGAGAACGACCGACGCTCGGAGCACACGGCAGAGGGCCGCGGGCTTGTCGTCTACGGTGCTGGCCTGTGTCCAAAGGGACCGTCGATTCCCATAGGGCCATACACCAGACATCATCATCAACCCGAGAAACATGATACAAAACCGCACCCGCCTCATCTCTTGATCCATCTTCTGTAACGCTGACACGGGAGAGAAGGGGAAAGAGATGGAACAAGAAAGAGAGGTGGAGGGGATGGGGCTGGAATACCATAGTCCAGCGTGGGAAAGCCCAGCGTAGGAAAGCCTAGCGTAGGGTGGCTTCCGGCATGAGGCGGCCAAAAAGCAAGAGAGTAGAAGAGGAGGAGACCCCTGTTAGGTATTGGGGTGTGGGTCAAGGCCCACGTTGTCGTGGAGTTCGGGAGGCCATTCCACCTTCACCGGTGCCTCCAGTCCCTGACACGCCCGCTTGGCCGCTTGCTTCATCCGCCAGCGCTTCTTTCGGTTTCGGTCCTGGCGCTTCCGGGTCCCGTTCCGCTGGCCTATAACGGTACGGGACACTTTCTTCCGGGGCCGGGCCGGTCCATGCAAGGCTTCGAAGAACACCTGCTCCAGGATCACTTCGGAGAGGGCTGAGAGGTCCACCATGTACCACCCGTGGTGCGCCCAGTCCTCCAGGGTGCGCAGGCCTCCCGCACAGAGGTTGCGGAGGTCCTGGCCCAGATCCCAGTAGAGGCGGCTCAGCATGTCAGGCATGTGATGGAGAATTTGTTGGCGTACAGCTTCGTTGATTACGGTACCTCGTGGATCCCGCAGAAAGGCTCCCAGAGAAACGTCAAGGCTCACGGAGGGAGGGTTATCCCAGCCATAATCCAGGAGAAAGTGGTGCAGGTGGATCCGCCGCTTTTCCTTCAACTCATGGAGGAGCACGTCGTCCACAGTGCTGGATGTCTTCCACGGGGGGAAAGCCGTCCGAACTTCCGTGGGACCCGGGCTTTCCGGCACGGCAGCTGCATACGCTTCCTTGGGCATTCCTATGAATAAAAATGAAGAGAAAAAAAGAAAGAGGGAGATCGGAGATGTGTGGGGTTGGTGGTTGGAGGACAGGCAGCATGCCCTAGGAAAGGCGTTGAGGGGGTATTGTTTGGAAAGCCGTTTTCCATTAAAAAAGCATACCCACTAAAAAAAAGAAGTCAGCAAAGAGGCAAGCAAAGGTGTACATGAGCAGTGAGGTGGAGGGCGTGATCTTGGTTTTCTTATTCCCTCAGGGTTTTCCTCGGCGGTGCTTCTTCGCCCAGATTTTCTCGCAGGCGGCGTCCAGGATCGTGCGGGTGACCCAGCGCACCTCCAGACGGAAGGTCTCCTGCATACCGTCCCATTGGTCCAGGGTGTGGACGCCGACATGCTGCAGGTACTGCTCGTCTTCGATTACCGCATTCTTCAAAACCTCCAGCTTGGAGGGCATACCCTGGAGGATGTCCTGCCGCCTTTTTTCATGGGCTACATACCGGGCGGGCACCTTCCGAAACGCGGCCAGAGAGGCTGTGGGGCGGTTTCCCTCTTCAAAGTGGAAGCCCCATTCCTCCGTCAAAAAGTCCGCAAGGGGCACAAGCTCCCAGGACCAACACCCCGCCCGCAGCACCTCTTGGATTCGGGTCGACCATTTCAATATCACTGGCCCCGGCGGTGGACCACTTCCATCCAAACGAGCCGTGTCACCGCCACGGTTGCCGTTGGTGCTGCTGTCCCGGTCATCCTCCTGGTCACTTTCGGCGTCGGGCCCGTTCGCATGGCGGATGGGGCAGGGGGAACAAACGGCGTCGCGGCCACGTCGATGGCCTTGTCGAGGGCGTTTCCCAGGAGGAATCGGGGGGTTCGTTCCAACGGGGTGTGCTCCTGCCAGTTCGACCAGTCCCGCAACGTGGTGATGTTGCGCTAGGCCAAGTACCGAATGGTGGCGAGCATGTGGATCCGCAACCGGGTCCTCAGGCGGGAGAGTTGCTGCATCACTTTGTCCCGAAAGGCGGTGTCGGGGATGCAGCGGGCGGGGTTCTGAAGAAGGTCGTTCAGAGTACAACCGTCGCGGTACTTCGACTGGGGTCGGGACAGAGGGGGCGCAGAAAATCGTCCAAGAAGACCCAGTGGGGGTTCCGAATGCCTTCCAGGAGGACGATACCCACATCCATCTCCAAGGTCCACAGGGAACGACAGGGTGGGGTCAGGGGGGCCTCCGTACTCTCCAAAGGCGGTCTATCCAGGGGGGGCTCCTTCGGTGCTGGTGGTGGTGGTGGTGGTGGTGCGGGTTTTTCCTGTACTGGTACTGTACTGGTGGTGGTGGTGGTGGTGGAAGTGGTGGAAGTGGTGCTGGAGCCGTTCGTTTCCGACGTCGGGGGACGAAGGCGCCCAGGAACTCCACATCCGACGAGGGGCTGTCTTCCTGTCTTGGTGGCTTCTTCGGTGGGGGACAAAACTCAGGACCTCCACATCGGGGGACGCTGGTCGCTTTCGTCTTGGGGCAGGCTGGGTCCCGTGCGGGGGCTGTCCTCTTCTTTCATCAGTGGTAAGGGAAAGTCCACCACAAACTCCACATCCGACGAGGGGCTGCTTTCGAGTCGGGGGCACGAAGACACGGTAGACACGGAGGTCGAGGAGGACGAGGAGGGCAGGAACCACGGCCCCTGCCTTGGACCGCGTGGTTTCCCTTGGACGGGGTTTTCCGCTTGGGTGGGTGCCTCCTGCGCCTGCTTCAGGGCATCCTCCAGAAAACTTCGGGCAATAGGCTCCACGGTTTCCTTCCTTCCCCTCCGGACCCAGTCTTCCAGCGTCTGGATATGACACAAGAATAAGCCGTACGAGGTATGGAGCAGTCTTTCACGCAGCCGCGCCCGCATCATATTCAGGCTCATCCCAATATTGCTTCGCCAGAGCTTGTCCTCTATGCACCGCTCGGGGTTTCTGAGAAAGTCCCCCACGGTGAAGCGGGCCACATTCTCTGGGACATCCCGGTAGTAGGGAAAGAGGAAGTCGAAGAGGTTCAAATGATGGGGTCCTTCATGCCTTCGACCAGCACCTCTCGGATCGTACTCCGCATCGTCCATGAGGGGTTCCTGAATTCTTGTCTCCTCGTTTTCGAATGGCCACCATCCACTCGTCGTCCTCGGGAGTAGCACGGCTTCTTCCTTCCTGGATTGGGCCGCGGTCGCTCCCGTAACCAGGAGTCCTGTTCCCCTCTACAGGGACTCCAAGCGAGGCGTTTGGGCATGCTTCAAGAGATTCCTTGGTTTTTAACGGGAACGCGATCGACTTTGGTGGAATAGAGAAACAAATTTTAGAAAAAAAAGGGATTTTCCAAAATCAGAGATTCGGTTAAAAAGGGGGATTGAGCAAAAAAAGGGTAAATTTGGCAAAAAATGGAACTTGGTGAAAAATGGAATTTGGTAAAAAAAGGGAATATGGCAAAAAAGGGAATTTTGCAAAAAAAGGGAATTTGGCAAAAAAAGGGAATTTGGTAAAAAAGGGAGATTGGAAAAAAAGGGAATTTGGCAAAAAAGGAATATAG
>NHOR01000002.1:0-50486 GCA_002287245.1 Trypanosoma congolense | reverse complement strand
AAAAGGTTAAAATCGGAGGATTTGGCCCATTTTTCCCGTTGTCTGAATTAGTTTTTTGGCTTCTTTCGTATAAATATATGTACAATACCCCTCTAAGCCAGTTTCTGCAATACTTCCCATAGTTTTTCCATCATCATCATCAGCACCACCACCACCCCTCTCGCTCGCTCGCGAGTGTGTTTAACTCGCACTGCTTATCTCTCCACTTTATTTATTTTTTTTCTCTCAGTTGCTTATGTCCTGATTTTGGTGCTCGACCTGAGTTTTATTTCTTTTTTTTCTTTTTGCGTTTTAAACCAACGGCAGGATGCAGTCACTCTGCCCGGTGTTACCCAGTCATTCCGTCGTTCATTGTTTCTCTTTTTATTCCCCTGCACACTAATATGTTACAACTAATGTTGTTGTTTTTAATAAATTATTTCTTTGTGGGTGTGCGTGCGTGTGCGTGTGTGTGCCGTCGTTATATTTGTTACTGTTCACTTCCATTTCGCTAAGTTTGTCACTTTCTCCACGCCACTAACCATCAGCCGTGCAGCCGAGGCGCATAGTTATTACAGGATTTGCTGTAACTACATCCTCTCTGTTGTGTGTGAGGTGGGGGAGCGGGTTCGCCTCAGTTTCACCGCGCCATGCACACACACACCGTTACTACTCAACTCGCCTCTCGTTCCAAAGAGTTCAAGGAAATGAGGATAAGTGGGCTTATGACGTATTTCACGCAAGCAATTTCCACGGCAAAACAAAACAAAAAAAAATGGCGAAAAGGGAGCAAATATTATCTGATACAGCACTCACTTGTGCTGTTTTCACCTGTGTTGCTTCTCCACTCCATTTAACGGTTTCAAGACGAAGCAGTTGGGTTCCCTCATATTACGTACCCGCGACCATTTTGCTTCTACTTTCGAACTTGAAATGTATTTTTCGAAGTAAGAAACGCCTTGTAAAAGCCACATTTCACTCTTTTTCCGCTCCATTGTGTGAGATATGAACTTTAACTGCCTACACGCCCTTGCTCGCCCCCATCCCCGTACCGCTCAGTGCGCAGGCACCAGCCATGACCTCCCTTGTTCCTCTTCTCTTTCTGCTGCGTGTGGAAAGGTTTAGTGTATCGTGGCAGCAACATCAGGCGTAGCCACTAGAGCAGCAGCGGCCATGCATCAACACCACCAGCACGGGGGAAGCTACACGCTCCACGTGGGGAAGAAAATGCCCCATCCGGTGTGGCGCGAGAGCCGTACCCATGTGATGCCGCGGAGCAGGAAGAGCCACGGCCCGGAAGCCTGAGCGTGGTACCGCCGCGGGTATGTCTGACCGCACAGCTTGCCGATGGTGCCATCCGCGAATGGAAGGACTTGCTGAAGGTGGAAGCAGCCCTGCAGCTGCTACGTGAAATGGGGGACGTGGCACCGGCGGGGCAGCAGGGAGGTGAAGCGGCTGCAATGGGTACGACGCTGTGCCCCCACTGACTTTCTTCTGGGTGGACGTGAGCGGAGCACCGCTACCGCAGGACCTGGGAACGCTTTTGGACTTCCTCTGCGTGAGCCCATACACACAGCGACGGTGGCGGGCGGCAGCTGCTGCGGCCGTGGCCACAGAGCCACTTGCAAACGTTGAGCTACCACATGAGGACGGTGACGACTACTACGACGACGCAACAGATCTCGACTGCCTGCGCGCATTCGTTCGAGAGCAGTACGTGCAGCTGCGACTTATAGGCCTGTCCACTGAGGACCCGACACCGTGCGGGTCGCAGTCGGGAGGAGAGTACGAATCCGAAAAAGCGGCTGCAACGGCCTGACCGGTTGCGAGTGAATCTGCTGGATGCGAGCGAGACGGGTGCACTGACGCCTGTTCAGGTGCTATGCTTTGCGGGCGGTGTCGTGACCTGGCGGGTGCGGCCGGATGTGGAAGGATGGAGCATATCCCGCGCTCCCTTGAACGTCGCCTGTGCGGTAGGAACAGCACTGCGACCACGGGAGGAAACGAGTGGACCACGGCGACCGCTCAGCACGTCGCTCCTCATGCTCACGATTCTTGAGGAGCTCTACACAACGTTTCTTCCCGACACGACAATTGTGATCAACGAGGTGGACGCAATCGACGCCATGCTGCCACTCGTGCGGCAACGCCAGTCGGACCAGGCCGATGTCCTGCGACGCGTGCGGATGCTGCGGCGTAGCCTGTCCGTACACCGCCGTATGTTGATGAGCAAAGTGAGTGTTCTGGAGCTGTTGAATCGATCGACCATACGCGTGCTCCTGCCCTTCATGAACCCATGTGAGGACCTCGACATGAATCTGAGCTCGGCACGTCAGCGGAAACATGTGGAGCCAGCAATCTATGAGGCAGGCGATGACACCACTGGATCGACCTCAGCTGCCCGACACAGCAGCGCGTATAGCGCAATAGCACGCCCCATCCAACACGTGCTCTCCAAGCTTGAGGATGCTCGCCGGGTCCTCACCAATTCGATCATATTTACTCCTCCGGGGTGGGCGACAAACAGCCGCAGTAGCAACAAATCAGACACGCTCTCCGTTGTGCTGGGTTACGTTGCCCTGACTTCCATCCCCCCAACCATCGTGGCGTCGCAGTGGGGATGAATGTCTACGTGCCATGGGTGAATACGGACTCCACTGTACCCTTCTGGAGTATCGCAGGCTTATCGGGTCTGTACATGCTTCTGATGCTGGCGTATCCGCTCTACTGCTGGATAAAGGGCAAGCCGGAAAACCTTGTCTTCTAGTAATGTGGACACACACTAAGTGGGTGGGGTGTTCGAGGAAAGAAAGAAAAAGACGTAGGTAGCGTAGTGAACCGCCGTAAGTGGCTAACGTAATCGGTCGGTCTTGTTAAGGAACGAAAAGGCTGTTAGGAAAGGTTGGCCACAGAAAAGTACAGTCGTACTGAGGTTGGGTCAAACCCAACTGCCTACACGCCCTTGCTCGTCCCCATCCCCGTACCGCTCAGTGCGCAGGCACCAGCCACGACCTCCCTTGTTCCTCTTCTCTTTCTGCTGCGTGTGGAAAGGTTTAGTGTATCGTGGCAGCAACATCAGGCGTAGCCACTAGAGCAGCAGCGGCCATGCATCAACACCACCAGCACGGGGGAAGCTACACGCTCCACGTGGGGGAAGAAAATGCCCCATCCGGTGTGGCGCGAGAGCCGTACCCATGTGATGCCGCGGAGCAGGAAGAGCCACGGCCCGGAAGCCTGAGCGGTACCGCCGCGGGTATGTCTGACCGCACAGCTTGCCGATGGTGCCATCCGCGAATGGAAGGACTTGCTGAAGGTGGAAGCAGCCCTGCAGCTGCTACGTGAAATGGGGGACGTGGCACCGGCGGGCAGCAGGGAGGTGAAGCGGCTGCAATGGGTACGACGCTGTGCCTCCACTGACTTTCTTCTGGGTGGACGTGAGCGGAGCACCGCTACCGCAGGACCTGGAACGCTTTTGGACTTCCTCTGCGTGAGCCCATACACACAGCGACGGTGGCGGGCGGCAGCTGCTGCGGCCGTGGCCACAGAGCCACTTGCAAACGTTGAGCTACCACATGAGGACGGTGACGACTACTACGACGACGCAACAGATCTCGACTGCCTGCGCGCATTCGTTCGAGAGCAGTACGTGCAGCTGCGACTTATAGGCCTGTCCACTGAGGACCCGACACCGTGCGGGTCGCAGTCGGGAGGAGAGTACGAATCCGAAAAGCGGCTGCAACGGCCTGACCGGTTGCGAGTGAATCTGCTGGATGCGAGCGAGACGGGTGCACTGACGCCTGTTCAGGTGCTATGCTTTGCGGGCGGTGTCGTGACCTGGCGGGTGCGGCCGGATGTGGAAGGGATGGAAGCATATCCCGCGCTCCCTTGAACGTCGCCTGTGCGGTAGGAACAGCACTGCGACCACGGGAGGAAACGAGTGTGGACCACGGCGACCGCTCAGCACGTCGCTCCTCATGCTCACGATTCTTGAGGAGCTCTACACAACGTTTCTTCCCGACACGACAATTGTGATCAACGAGGTGGACGCAATCGACGCCATGCTGCCACTCGTGCGGCAACGCCAGTCGGACCAGGCCGATGTCCTGCGACGCGTGCGGATGCTGCGGCGTAGCCTGTCCGTACACCGCCGTATGTTGATGAGCAAAGTGAGTGTTCTGGAGCTGTTGAATCGATCGACCATACGCGTGCTCCTGCCCTTCATGAACCCATGTGAGGACCTCGACATGAATCTGAGCTCGGCACGTCAGCGGAAACATGTGGAGCCAGCAATCTATGAGGCAGGCGATGACACCACTGGATCGACCTCAGCTGCCCGACACAGCAGCGCGTATAGCGCAATAGCACGCCCCATCCAACACGTGCTCTCCAAGCTTGAGGATGCTCGCCGGGTCCTCACCAATTCGATCATAATTTACTCCTCCGGGGTGGCGGCGACAAACAGCCGCAGCAGCAACAAATCAGACACGCTCTCCGTTGTGCTGGTTACGTTGCCCTGACTTCCATCCCCCAACCATCGTGGCGTCGCAGTGGGCACTTGAGTTTCATGTGCCATGGCGAGGTGGCGACTCCACTCTTCAGTTCTGGTACTTGACAGGTGGGATGGGTCTCTACATGCTTCTGATGCTGGCGTATCCGCTCTACTGCTGGATAAAGGGCAAGCCGGAAAACCTTGTCTTCTAGCAATGTGGACACACACTAAGTGAACTCAAAGTTTATGTGTCATTGTGCGAGGTACCAAAGCTGTGGTGAAACACTGGCTGGTTGAATGCCTCCGTGTCGAAAACGTACGGTGGTGTGTCCGCAGTGTCTCCCGTTTGACACAATAGCTATGTACTAATGATTTTACCGTTACTGTAGTGCGAATTTATTTTTAATAGGTTTATATATATACGTGAGCTATTTGCGCCACTTATTTATTACTATTTCCGCTTAACCTCTTCGTGCTAACGAGGAGAGATGTTAAAATTTCCTCTCATATTAGTGACGATGCGTTACTTATCTTTCAAATATATATATATATATAATTATTCTAACAGTCGGTAGCGTTGTGTATTTTGTCAAATGAGTACCGGGGTGGCTATCACTACGCCAAGGTTAGGTTTAATTCCTTATTGAAACGCTTTGGCAAAGAAGGTATCTCGAACCGTAGCGTTATATTTGTGTGCTCAGAGGCGATGTTGTTTCAGTGTGCATAGGCGTTGCTGCTGTTGTTGTTTTCTTTTCTCTGTTAACTTTTTGCTTGGTTCTTAATTCATTTTATTGTACTTTGTTGCTGGAATAAAAGTAAAGGCTGCAACGCGGAGGGGATTCGATGGCGTACAACGAGGCTGCGCTCTCAAAGTACCGCGAGCTTATCGACAGCGGTGAGCCGTTTAGGAGTCGGACGTGTCGCTACTGCGCAAGCAATGCCGCAGTGAAGCACATCGACCCCTCCAAGAAGCCAAAGTCACCGTGGGACTTTTGGGCCGATATTGTGTGCGCAGCGGGGCCACACGCGGAAGCGAGCGAGAAGGCCCCAATGTACGTTGTGGGTCCGATGGTGGATCAGAGCGAGTTGCCGTTCCGACTGCTCTGCAGGCGTTACGGCGCCACCCTGGCGTACTCGCCAATGCTCCATGCGAGGAGCTTCGCACAAAGTGCTCAATATCGTCAACGTTACTTTACGACAACGTCACAAAAGCTCTCCACTGAGACGGGGGCGAGTGGTGAGGCACAGGAGAATGACCATCCGCTCTTCGTACAGTTCTGTGGGAATGACCCTGAGACTGTTCTCGCCGCCGCTCGCCTCGTTGAGGACCAGTGCGAGGCGGTCGATTTTAACACCGGATGCCCGCAGGGAATTGCCCGCCGTGGTCACTATGGCTCGTTCCTCATGGAAGATTGGGAACTTCTTCACAACATCCTCCACACACTTGCGGTTGAGCTGCGGGTGCCAGTGACGGCGAAGATGCGAATCTTTGACGACGAGGCTCTGACTCTTAAGTACGCGGAGATGCTGCGCGACACGGGAATTTACGTTCTCTGCGTGCATGGACGCACCCGTGAGAACAAGGGACAGCAGCAAAAACAGGCCGATCTGCAAATGATTCGCCGTGTGCACAGTCACTTGAACGGCACAGTGCCCATCATTGCGAACGGCAACATCCTGACTTTTGAGGATGTGCCGCGGAACCTAGCGGTGACAGGCTGCGAGGGTTACATGTGCGCGGAGCCGCTGTTATGGGACCCGAAACTTTTCGCGCCACTCGCCACAGGCAAAACCTCAAAGGTGTCTTCTGATCCCACCTGCGCCAATCCCTCGCCTTCACCCCTTTTGTCATCCACAAATCGCAGCGGTCGGCTCTTTGCAGAGTCGCGTCCGAATCGACTGAAGGCAATTGACACTGCAGCGGAGTACCTGGAACTCGTCCGCCGGTTTCCGGTAGATGTGGGTTTCGTAAAGGCCCACCTCTTCAAAATGTTGTACCACAGCTACGAGATGCACCCAACGCACCAGCAGTGGCTGGCTGATTTCAGCGCTTGTGGCAACAGCAGCAGCAGCAGTGGCCGTCACACGGAAGAGGAGTGCGACGAGGGCGCTGGAGATAACGGTTTGTTGGAGCACAGAGCCGGAGAGGCGAAACAAACGCCAGTGAAAAGTGATATATTTGTGGAAGCCCTAAACGCACTGAGCGAACACGTTGAGCGGTTGCGCGCGGCAGAGCTGTCATTAGACAGCGATGACCCACAGCCAAAGCGCCAACGTGGCAAAACAGTGAACGGCAGCGAAGAGAGCACTTGTGCAGGCTCAGAGGGCCGCAATGGTGGGGGACGAAAAGCCTACGCCGATGCCTTTGCTGGCGATGAAACGTACGGCATTGATTTTATACCGTAACGCGGTAGACTCGTGGATCAACTGCTGCACGTTTGCTCATTGAACATTTTTACTCGCACGCATGTGACTCCCTACCACGCTGCGGCACACTCGCATGTGCCGAACAGCACACACACAAACACACTGCCTCTCCCCAATTACCTTAATTTTGCTTCCTGCCACCTGTTTGTATGGTTTGAAATACGGAAACAAGGGTCAACAAAAAAGAAAAAAACAGCGTTGAATTAGGTCAATCATATATCATCGCGTAAGGACACTACGAGCTTTAGCAGTGGGCATTACAGGGCCGGTTTAAGACGACAAATATATTAAATATTGCAAAGAGTGGCGTGACTACACGCAGTAGAAGGATAGGACATAAGAGGAAAAGGTATCACACACCCCTAGTGGGCATATATTTATATACATTTTCTATTGTTAGTGTTATTTATTTTTATACATAAATGAGAAGAAAAGTGGAGAAGAGGGTATTGGAGGCAATGCGGTGTCGTCTTCCTCTCCTCGTCGTTATCAGCGTTGCTCTCATTGCGTTCATGCCGACTACGGTGCAGTCCCACGAGACCGGTGGAGTTGAGGTACGGCGGCGGTCCCAGAAATACATCCTCACGAACAGGGAGACACTAACATCGGTCGGTCAAAGTTTGAGTTTGGGAAAATTCATCCACGGCGGTAGCACTGCGAACAGCGGGTCTCAATGCGCCAACGGACAGCAGTGTCATTTGCAGAGGCCACTTAATGCCCTCAACAGCACTCAGCTCATCAGGGCACGCACTACAGCGAGTGAAGCGCAACACGCCACTGATGGCTTGCCAAACCTTGAAAAACGGGACGTGGGCCACGAGCCACCTCTCTCCAATGGAGAGGACCACTACCTCTTCAATCTCACCCCTTACACGAAAACGTACCTGAAGTTTCTAAGCAGCGAGACGGATGAAATAAAAGTTGTCACGCAACTCTTAAGTCACCATTACGACGGAGAAATCCCTGTTGATAACTGCATGGGCTACCATGTCAGTGTGGAGATTCTTCCCGACACTCAAGTTAACTGGACAGAGGTGAACACGCATCCGAGCCATCCAACGAATGGTGACACGAGTGGCGACGGGGCGGGGAAAGGCAGTGAAAGTGGAAGCGGAAGTGGAAGTGGTGGTTCCAGAGAGGGACACGGAATCACGTGGAGTGCCTTTTGGAACGCAGTCGCGATGGTGATGGACACAAGCAGCTTTTGCGATCTCCTCCCGACAGTTGCAATACGCGTAGAGCCCGAAAAAAAACAGTCAGTGTACGTTGCATTGTTCGATAGCTCTGTTGGACTCGGAGGTGGTTTGATGCATCGCAGTGACAGTTGTCTAATTGGGGTATACATAACACATACAAACAAGAAGATGGAAGAAAAGATGCAAAACACCTTCGCCTTTGCTCTTCCCCTCCTCCTGTTGGTGGCGCTGGCTCCCATCACTTTTATGGATGCCCACCTCGTGTCGGACTACATGGCCGATATTGATGTCATATTGTGGATGGTCTACCCGGCGATAGGGCTGCGGAATGCAATCGTATGGCTTGCCATGTACGCATACCAAAAGGTGTGGGGAGCATACGTTGAGCGGCGGGAAAGGAAGCGGCAGCGGGACCTCGAGGAACGTCACCGGCAACTGATGCGAGAGACAACAACCACGCCGATGGTCACAAACGCACATGGCGGCAGCAGCAAGGTGGATGATGACGATGATGTGGGACTGCGGTCCCAAGCGCACGTAAGCGGAGGTCTCGAGTCGCGGAGTCCCGCTGAGGCAGCGCAGGCGGAGGTTCAAAATGGCTCAGAGCGCGAAATCGGGTTGAGTGGTACAACGGCCATTCACATGGAGCCGTCACCGCCATCGGCTTCGAGAGCCACTGACATTGTGGTGGAAAACATGGTCGATATGGACCTTGACGACGATGAAGACTATGGAACGCGCAGAGCGATGAGGCGACCCCTCATTGCGAGTCACAAACAGGCAGTGAAGCACGGCCGTAGCGCCACCGCAGGAAATGATTCCCCCGCTCTGCAAGTGACGGATACAAATGACTCCGGCAATGTTCAAGCCGGGGCGTCGGGCAAGCAAGTGACCAGCGGCTGTGACGATGATGAACGTGTCTGTCGCATCTGCCGTGACGATGAAGCCGAAGAGAAGCTGATCTCCGCCTGCGAGTGTACCGGCTCCGTGCGCTGGATCCATCTCTCATGCCTCGACAAGTGGCGCATGGAAAGCAAGGTACGCAACTCACGCAATGTGAACCGCTGCGAGATCTGCATGAAGCCCTTCCGCGTCCCCATTAGCAAGAGAATATTAATAATGAAGAATCTACAGAGGGTTGCCCTGGTCGGGCTCATGATCCTGTGTGTTGTGGTAATGTTTATTGTCGTGACTGTGAGCCAGCGTGCGACACTCGGTGAACTGACATGCCGTACACAGTGGCATACAGTCGCCTACAGCACTATGTTTGATGCAGACGGCATCATCCTCACCGTGTTCGTGCAGCTCATGCTCACGCTGCTTGCAGCGTTCGCGTTCGCTGTGGTGTATGGTTGGTGGCACACGCGCCCCGAGACAATGGAACACCTGGCAATCCACCACACCCTCCCACCCTTTTGGACACGCCGCAATATTCTTTCAGTTCTCGCGTTTTTCGGATGCGGTGTGATGCAGGCACTGTCGCTTGGACTTCTCTTAAAGCTCTTTATGTACCGCACGAGCACCATTGTGTGGACGTGGGAGGCGTCGCCGTGCACGGGTGCCGTGTTGTTCATGGGGTACGTGTCGCTTGGCATGTGGGTGACGTCGCAAGTTCAAGTCGCTGTTCGCCGCCGTCGCCAGCAGCGGGAGCGGGAACGGGAACAAGCGACGGTCGAACAAGTGGTGAGTAGCGATGAAGACGAGCAACAGCAACGACAGCAACAGTCGTAGGAAGGGAGGAAGGTGGAGCATTGTTCACATCCGTCCTCGATTTGCCTCCGTGCCAGTTTGCGGAATGAGCAGTGAAAGAGAAGTAGCAGTAGTAATAATAGCAGCGGTGAAACGGAACGAGAAGGCGAGGGACGATGGGAGGCGGGTCAGGGTACTGTGCGTGGTCGCATGGAATTTGGGACGTGGCGTAGCCACCACCACCACCACCGCGCCGCACAGCCGCTTATGTGAAATGCCTTAATCGACTGTGCGGTATATTACCATTATTATGCGCCCGATCCCCCTGTTGGAGTTGTAAATGTTAGCGATTTTTCCAAGCACATTTCCCGGTAAAGACATGACCAGTGTCAAGCCAGCAAGCGCACAAATGTATGTAGCTTCAATAAACGATCAATTCATTTTTGTCTCCGTCCCTCTCTCTCTCTCCACGCCCTTCCTAATGGGCGTTGGATCGGCGTGCCAGCACGGGAGTGGTTGAAATAATTATTTTTTTTTTTGGCCGTGCCAGGCGGGGTCTCTGTGATCAAAGAGCCTCAGTTCCATCGGGCACACGTGCATGTGGGCGCGGTGTTATGAGGTCACTTTCGTGTGTGGTGGTGGTTGCGGTGGTGTGAACGGTTAAGCGGGCAGTTTAAAAAAAGGAAAAAGGAAAAAAAAAAAAGAGCTGTGAGACATGGACGGCTTCACCTTGTTATGATTAAATATAATTTTCCTTATTTTTGTTTGTTTCTTTTCGTTTCATTTGCTGCTTTCCCTCCTTTATTCCTTTTCGCTGAGAAAAGATTGTTATTGTGTGAAAAGAAGAAGACGAAAATATATAGAAAGAGAGAGACTCAACGCATTGCAAAAGAACGAACGGAAGCCAGTGGAAAGAGATGAGGAAAGGGGTTAGTTTGAATAAAAGAGGCAAAAACAACGTTTTTTGATCGGTATCTCTTGAGCGGTGGGTAATTCCCTTTGAAGTGCACGCATGCTTCAGTGCATGAGTGTGTGCGCGCGCTTGTGTGGTGGTGGGCACATCATCGTTTCAGGAATTTTTTGATGTTTTTTTTTCCTCTTCGCTTTATGTCTCTTTTATTGCTATTGCTCAATGGTGATTGCTTACGGTGGTAGCGGTAGTACTTTCCTTCTACCCGAGTTCTCCTCCTTTTTTTTTATTTATCATGCCTCCCGCACACACACACACACATAAATACACACGCACTTCCACTTAGCCCCTGACTCGTTACTTCACCTGCAGGTGCTGAGTGGGTCTGGGCGTCGTGTCTGGTTGTTATGGTTGCTGTGTTGCTGCGCTACCGATGATGATTTTCCTTTGTTTTTGCTTTCTCTCCCCCTCATCCCACTCCTTTTGTTCCTTCTCGGTCTTTTTCTGTACTTCTTCAGTTGCTGTTCGTAGCTGGCACCATGCCCCCCACATACACACACGCACTCGGTGATGCTTCATTGCTGAATGTGCCTACATTTGCACATTTGTGTGAAGATATGTGTGCTGACCCTGTCCGTCATTTAAATTACTATTTATTTATTTATTGCCCATTTGTTTTCATTCCATTGTGATGCCTTTCGTATGGAAGAATGTAAAAAAAAAAAAAAGAAAGGAAGGAAGGTTGAACCATAGTTTTTGTTTTCTTTCTTTCTCTAAGAGAGGGAGAAAAGGAAAGAAAAAAGAAAAGAAAAGAAAAACGAACAAAAATTAGTTGTTTAATTCGCTGAGAAATGGAAAATGTGATTCAAATGATCTTGTTACAGTTGGAAAACGACGCACTTAATGAAGACTTGCGGGTCGAGGGCTCACTCGCCGACTTCGGTGAGGGGGTCACCTCCATATTGGAAAGGACCGTGACGGTGGAAGACATCGCTCGCTTGGAAGAAGAGGTGAAGGAGCACACTCTGCAGTTCCCCGCGACTGGACGGGGTAGTCCTGAAAACTCAGATCGTAGCAACGCCGAGGCGGCTTATGAGGAACTGCGGTCGCAATGGGTATTAACACTTGTTGACAAAATAACCGCCTACATGTTGGTGCGTTTCGCACCATCAACTGGTAATTTCGATACACGGCAGGAAATTGTTAAGTTTCTGTACTCTCGTGGAAGGGTGAGAAGGTCCTTGGGAATTGCCTTAACTCATATCACCATATTTAGAAGTATCTCTGAATTCCCATACATCGCCGTAGACCTGATGGAAGAGTACCGTAATGGCTGCCAAGCACAGCGCAAGCAGCGTCGCGCCCAGCTTCAGCAGGTGAACGTGGCTGACGGGGGCCCGGACGATGGTGCTGAGGGCAGCAGTGTGGCGTTGTTGAACTCAACGACTGGGCCTGGAGAAGGTAGCGTGCCACAAACGATGTCACCTGGAGAGTTTGAAAGGGGCACTTTAGAAAGCGGTTGCACGTCCTCAACCACCAACACAAGCGCGACGGCGTTACCAGCAACTCTGTCAAGGTGGAAAAGGATCAAATTCCTGTTGAGGGGGCCGAAACCAGCGTTGGAGCATCCAATGGTCGCAGGGGCTCATGGTAAAAGTGTTTGTATAGGACCTGTGTACCCGGATAGTGTCGTGCGGACCATCTTAGACAGGGTGAAGCATCAATATATTTATGTGCTCGCCTCATTTGGGAGAGTTTGCCTGAAGCTGTCAAACCCGCTACCTGTTTTAAGCATTTGTCCATCGAAGTTTATTTGTGATGGGTGTCTTCGAGGAGACGTCACCGTGGCATTTCAAGCTGTTGTCTTGGGAGGTATGCGGAGCAGATTTCCGCGTAGCTATTCTCGTGGTTATGATATATGCATTTCCTGTGCCGTATTCTTCCTGCACGAGAGTTTCCGTGAACTGCGAGCGGCACTTCTACCGCCGTTGTACAAGCCCTTTAACAGATGTCCTCTTTACCAGTCACAGATACTTTCCGTTGAGCGTTGCCGCCCTGGTGATGTGAATGACATAACTTGCTACGACTGTGCCTCACACGATAAATGCTGCTGTGAGTATGTGCGAATTTTGGTATCACTCGGGCTCATGACCCTGAGGTTGTACGTTTGGGAGCTCGGCCACAACGCCGCCCCCGGGCCGGCCTCTGGAGCCTCAGTGAATAGGTGCGGCGTGCCAGCTGATGGAAAAGCCGATGAAAGTAGCACCGGTGTGCTGAGTGAAAGCGGATCGTTCGCTGAGCAGTACGACTCCCTGCCGACGCCGCCTTCTGACTGGAAGAAATATTGCTCGATTCGTATTGCAACCAAAGAGTTGCAGATCCAATGCGCAGTTCATGGCGTGTGTCCCATTTGCTATGAGCCGCTGGACAGCCCCACTGCCATCGTCAATGACACGGGCACCGATGGGCGTGGGAACGGAACCGGCAACGGTGGTGGAACTTGCAACAACGTGGTTAGTGCTGTAAGGACTGTCTGCGGTCACTATTTCCATGCCGAGTGCGTCGAAGCGATGATACAGATGTCGGAGATGCCTAATTGTCCCATGTGCCGCAGCGAGCAATTCGCCGTGGGCCAACGGCGGGCGTGTGAGTACGAGGCCGTCATTCGGCTAAGAGGCACGTGCAAAGGCAACGACCGCCCTACGCCGCACATCGCGGTGGCCGCAATGATAGGTGAAAGTTACGAAAACCCCATGAGTATCGCGTGGTGCGAGGTGGTGAATTCACACACGGTGGAGAGGAAAAGAACCAGGAGTGAAGAAGACAGCAAAGTGTCTTAGAAGAATTGTTGTTACTTATCGTGAATGTGGAGATGAAATTCGTAATGTGAGGCAGCTCAGCACGGAGGGGTAAGCAGCATGTACGGCGAGTAACAGCTGTGATGCGTACAGATTGGAAAATGACAGAGGGTTGAGTATCTCACGTACTGTTTCATGACGGGAAGTGGAAAAAGAACAGAAAAAAAATAACAAAATAGGAAATACAGCGTTCAAAGGGGAAGGTGGAAAATGGAAAGTATGTGCTTATTTTGATAGACCACCATTTTATGTGGTCCTGATCCGTGTGTAACTCTTTTTTTTTTTGCAAGTTCATCACATGGGGGCGAGAGGAAGGAAAAGAAAAATTTAAATTCACCGTTAATAATTATGGCTAAATACCCCTGCACGGATCTCAACCGCAGTCAAAAAAGGGGGGAAAATATCGTCTCACTCTCAGTTTCTAATGTTTTATTTTGTGTGTGTGGTAAGCATAAAAACATGTTCCTCTGTTGTCGTTGTTGCTGTCGCTTGCTGTCCAGTTGCTGGCACTCGCGCTGAACAGTAAGAGAAGAGCGCTGGCCATGTGCCAAACACTACGACTAGTGCCCCACAGCAACGTGTGTCTGTGCAATCCTTTGCATTACTATTATTACTATTATTATTACTGTCATCGTCATTTCTTTTGAATATTGCCTGTAGGTTCAACCTCGCTCGGACGCAAAGCTGGGAATATGTGTGTGGCTCACCGACCCCCCGTGATGCAAATGCTTTTGGTGCTCTCCCTGCTGACGCCTGGCCGCGGATTGACACACAACGGCAGTAATATAACAGTTAATGTATGCGCTAATATGACAGGTAATGTATGCAGTAATATAACGGTTAAGGTGTATAACCTCATTCACAACCCGAACATGAAGCAGGAGTACGCACGCGCGCTGGTTGCCGGTTTCAACGCTTCAGTGAGTTCCACGACGACCGCTGAAAGGCTTCCAGGAGGTGTTAAGCTTGAAGTCGTGTATGTTTCGCCTGGAAGCAAAGGAACAATGACACCTGATGTTGTGCCGGAACATTTAGAAAAAAAGGTAAACAGCAGCCACAATCACAGTACGCTTCCCGTTATGCTGGGGCCCGTGGGGGACGTGACCGCCGAGCACTTCCTTCCAGTGCTGCGCAGAACAAATATAGTCGCCTTCGCGCCTTTCACCGGTTCGAGTAAAATCAGGGTGTGGCACAAAAACCTCTACTTCATCACAGCATCGCCCACAGCAGAGCTGCTTGCCCTCCTTCGCTATGCTGTCACTCAGCTGCGGCTGGAGCGGTTGGGTTTCATGTACCTGCAGGGTGTTTCTTTCGGTGACGAGGAGTACCGGCTTACGGTGAATGCGCTGTCCAACATCGGGAGAGAGCTCTGCGGCCTGTTTACGGTGAAGAGCTCGCTTACTGCCCGCGCCGATAGAGGCGAATTCGAGGCCGCATGGAAAAAGTTTGCAGAGACACGACCCCAAGGAGTGATCGTGTTTGGGTCTCCCTTACATGACACGAAAGAGTTCTTGAAAAGAATGCAAACGGAAGAAGGCATGAAAAAGGTGCATCTTCTCCTTCCCTCAGTGCTCCAACTAATCACGGAAGACACGTACAAGGAAACAGTGGGAGTTACCACAAGAAGAGGAAAGTCGCCAGTATATGTTTCAGGGACCAACCCGCTAGCGAAGGACACCAACTACAATGCCATTAAACGGTTCCGTGAAGACATGCAAAATTACTTGAAGAAAGAGCCAGCAGGGAAGCATCACAGCATTCAACAGCACCACTACGACCACAATGACATTGATGGTGAGTTCATGGTGTACGGGTGGCTCGCAGGTGAGGTGCTAAAGGAGGCGCTCGGTAACCCGGTATGGCTTAAGGACAGAAAGACATTCATGGAGTCACTGTACAAGCAGCGCCGGTACGTGATCAATGACCTCGTGATCGGTGACTTTGGTGGTGAGTGCGAAGGTATGGCAAGGGAGCACGGCGCGGCGTGTGAGTGCAACCAAGGCGGCACCGTGGTGTACATGAACCGAATTGAGGACGGGCATCGCCTATTTCCCCTGAAGGATGGCTCTCTGATGCTGGCCTCGACCCAGTGCTACAGGGACATGCCGCAGTTGTACGCCCCACTGAGTGGTGTCTACGTTTCCTTGGAAAACAGTGCCATCGCCACCCGTGCCACCGCTGCGTTCACTGACGGTGCCTCAGCGCTGACCGGCAGAGGGCAGCTCGGCCACGGGGACCGGTTCTTCCTGCACCAGCTTACATCACCCGCAGGCGGTGCGGTGAGGGCGCTAAAGAAGGAGATGAGCGAGAGGGCTGTAACCGCCGTGTTTGGTGTTGTGGACGATGCGATGCTGTCGATGAGTAACGTAGTGTTCATTGACCCGGTGACGCTTTCACCACGGCCGAAGGTTGCGAGGAGGAATGTGTTATACCTCTCACCGACGTTGGAGCAGCAGCTGTTTGTGATCGCTAAAAACGCTGCCGCTCGAGGTAGTGATGCCGTGAGTGTTTTGGTTCGCAGTAAAGACGCAGCTGGGATCCAGGAGATGGTGCGAAAGGTGGCGAAGGTATTCAATATGCCCCTGGACACTACTGTTACGCTGCGCGACGGTGACCGCGTCTCTGGTCGGCTGCCCCCTGCCGGCGATGTGCTGCTGATTGGCCTCGCTGCTAGTGACATTGAGCCCCTTGCATCCCACCTTGATAAGCATCCGGGCGTGCGCGTGTTCGTGCCGTTCTTTGACTTTGCTCTGCTGTACGACAATATCATCAGTGCCTTCAAGGGCCGGCCAGGCGCTGAGCGGCTGCTGTTTGCGACGAACCTCCCGCACTGGGCGGAGGAGAACGCCATGTCGGAGACCGTGCGCGGCTTCCACCGCGCTGTGCCGGATAAGTCGAAGTGGACGCCGCTTGCGCTTCTGGGGTTTGCCACCGGGCGCGCCATACAGAGCTTGCTGTCGCGCATGGGGGAGGTGACGTCTGAGACGCTGGTGAATTCCATCTTCACACAGTCCGTCATTACTGCGGATGATATGCAATACGGCCCGTTTAATGAGGAATGTGATACATGGGACGTTGCCTATCTCTTCAACACAAGGGACTGCATTGTGAACTACGGTGCGGTGCGCATAGCTCTGTGGTCCGTCGCGCGTGTATTTGACCCTTCATTACCGTTCGCGGCGGAAGCTGTGACACCCTCTATTATCTACGAGAAACGCGGCTTCTTGGGACTGACGGATGGTCAGCTCATCGGTGTTCTTAACGGTGCACTTTTCATATTTATGCTTGCCATCGCAGGGTTGGCTCTAATGCTGTCCAAAATCTTCCAGGACGCGCGAGATAATCGGCGGGCACCGAAGGAGCCAACGGATCCTGTGACGCTGATCTTCACGGACATTGAGAGCAGCACGGCACTGTGGGCTGCACACCCCACGCTGATGCCCGATGCTGTTGAGGCGCACCATCAGCTGATCCGGTCACTGATTGTGCGGTACGGCTGCTATGAAGTGAAGACTGTTGGTGACTCGTTCATGATCGCGTGCCGCAGCCCACTCGCGGCGGTGCAGCTGGCAGGTGACCTGCAGCGGTGCTTCCTGCATCACGACTGGGGGACGACAGCGCTGGATGACTCATACCACGAGTTCGAGCTGCAGAAGGCCGAAGCAGGAGGCTACGAGCCACCGACAGCGCACTTGGACCCGTGCGTGTACCGCGAGCTGTGGAACGGGCTGCGTGTGCGCATTGGCATCCACACGGGGCTGTGCGACATCCGGCTCGATGAGGTGACGAAGGGCTACGACTACTATGGGTGTACATCCAACATAGCTGCACGGACGGAGCACGTCGCCAACGGGGGGCAGGTGCTACTGACGCGTGCTGCGTACTACTCGCTGAGCACGGCAGAGCGCGAGCAGGTGAGTGTGACGTCGCTGGGCGAGGCCACGCTGCGTGATGTGCCTGATCCCGTGGAGATATACCAGCTGGAAGCCGTGCCCGGCCGTGAATTCGCTGCGCTTCGCCTTGAGCATGAGCTCGATGAAGGAGAGCAAGATATAAGCAGCAGCGCAACCGACTCCATCAGGAACGAATGAGCCACTGAAAGTGAGCCCAGCCATGTAGCAAAGTGCGTTGACTGCATGCTGAACGCGTTGCTGCGCACTTTTAGTCCTGCACAGCGGCAGGAGCCTCTGAAGCCTCTTTGTGATTAGCGCCGCACCACATTTCCACGGAAGATTGCAGCCACGTGGGATGAGGCGAGCTGCCGCAACATTGTGCGCCTCCGTACAGCGAGGGTTGGTCACGTCATCGGCTTCGGTTCACGGAAGGCCCGTGACGACGACAATGCCCCCCCTTTTCAGGAAAGAAGGAAAAAAGCCGATATCACGTCCCGTGCGTATGGAATTAGATTCGCAAGAACTCTCGCCACCTCCCCACCCACGCGCTTTGGGCTCCGCGGCGGAGCACCCTGAGGCACTGAGCCGCGTGCACATGACACCGGTGTGTAAGTTTGATTTCTCGACATTATCGCGCGGCATCAGGAATGAATTTGCATCGCGAGAGCACGTGGATGTCCGTGACGGATGGGGGCACCGGGCGCAGCACGCCGCTCAATAGATGTGCGAGCGCCCCCTCCGTCAACGAGTAGAGACGTAACTGACTCGGTTGTTTGCGCTTCCATGATGGAATCGCCTCCTTTCATTGCACCAATAATATTTTTATTTGGTATCTAAATCCGCCGTAATTACTTTTTTCTTCTTTCTAATGTACCTAAAAAGTCGCTTGTTTGAAGTATTCTGGGGTCCGCCACGGGTGGTCTCGGACGCTATTCATAATTGTGAATAGTAAATATTACACTAATTAGTGTGCCACTGTGCCCCGTCGTGGGCAGAGAAGACACAAGATGTCATGTCACGTCCTGCTAAATGGCAGGCGGACAAAATAAGTGTTGTTTGAAAACACGTTTTAGTTTATTCCTTTTTCTTCATATTGGGAGCTGTTGTAGAAAAAGGGCTGTTTCCTCAAATAGGGTGCCGATAGCTCGCTCTCTCTCTTCTCCCCACTTATTTTCTTTTTTCCGAAGTTTCTTTTTGTTTATTATTTTTGACCGCTAAAGCTCTCATGCACCTATTGTGGCATTGAGGCTCGTGGGTCGCGTTTCTCCCTTTTCTTTTTTCTGTCATTGACGTTCGCTGTTATATCGCTGTGTTGCTGGCTTCCGGGATGTAATCGCCTTAGTCAGTGCGATGCTAATGGTAGAGGAACCTCTCCGCGGCTTGTCTAACGTGCGCATGCGTCTGCGTTGCTCTGAGTGTATGATGTGCCGTGTGATTGCCAAATGTATTTCCCTCAATCCTGAGAAACACGCGTATCTGCTGCTGTTGGTGTCGCTGCTGAATGCCCTGAAATTTGATTATTTTTTTTTTATTCCTCCCACTTTCCTCGTGTGTGTGTGTGTGTGTGTGTGGTTGTGATTTCTCGCTGTGTGTTCTCTAAAAGCATTAGGATGTCAATTCTCATCGCGGCAAATTAGGCCACAGGAGGGCACTGTCATTTCATAATTCCTTTTTTTGGGATGGTGAAAGGGGAATCTTTTTGACTGATTGTTTGTTTGTTTCACAAAGAAGGCTCACACAACGCCAGCGATTGCATCTGCGCTGTACGGAATTTCCGTGTGCTCTGCGTTTTGTTGTTGTGCCACGAGAGGAAACGGCGGCGCTACCACTTTAGCGCGGCAACCCACAATCTTCTCAGGCCATCCACAGACACGAGGAACCAGTCGTGTTGTAGTGACCCGCTACACTTGGCGGCGCACACAACGAAGTGGAGGGAGACGTAACTAATGGCAGCGACCTCAGTGCTGGCGGGGGAAATATGAATGCGCACGATATGGCTGTGAATCAGAAGTGTGCGGTGCTGTTGATTAATAAAGAAAAGAAGGAAAAAAAAAACACGCTCATATTTATTTTCCTCTAGCGGCCCCCAAACAATGCCTAGGCAGCTGCACGAGCTGAAGCCGCTGAACTGCCAAATCAAGCAGGTTTGTTTGAGTTCGCAAGACGCGATGAGCATCCAGTGGCACGGGCGCACGAGCAAACAGCGACTTCTCAAAGCGCCTGCAACACGATCCACCGATTGGCCCAACTCACAAATGATTGAGAATTTAGAAGAAAAAAGAAGCAGGTTAGGTGCAGTAGGAAACTTATGTGTTAACTGCTTCACACTCACCTATCTGCAACTAACAACAGAAACAATCGCCACATCACAAGAAAAAAAAATGTTAACACTACCTGCAGGGAAAATAAGAAAACAGCTGTCGAACCAACATTAAACTTTAACACGATACCGCTTGCCCTTTCTAAAACACATCTGCAACATCATAAACCCTATGTGGTGAGAAAGTAATAAGTAAGTCGGAAGCTTTGGGGCCAAGTAACATGAATAGCACAGCTCCACAATCGATCGATGACAGCGTAATGCGTACCACCACAGGCACACGTCATGAATTGGACAAGGCACCTCCAGAGGACAGCAAAGAAAATGCCAGTTTCTTCGCAAAGGTGGGTGCGTTCATGGCTGTCGTTATGCCTCCAGGCGGAATTGCCGCAAGTGCCTTCAACATCGGCTCTGCAACCGTTGGTGCCGGCATATTTGGTCTGCCCGCGGCTTCCCAGAGCAGTGGCCTTGTGATGGCCATGTTTTACCCTCTGGTGATCACAGCAATGACGGTCTTCTCCACATGCGCCCTCGGTGTGGCTGCGGACAGGTCGAAGGTAATGACTTACGAGGGAGCGGCGCGTGTGCTGCTGGGAAAGTGGGGCGCATACTCCCTCGCAGGCATTCGTGCATTCCATGGCTTCAGTGGCTGTGTGGCCTATGTGATATCCACAGGGGACATCCTACACGCCACACTCAAGAACAGCAGCGCGTCTGACTTCCTGAAAACAACGGCTGGCAACCGGCTGCTGACATTCATCATGTGGCTGTGCTGCATGCTGCCACTCGTCATACCACGCCACATCGACTCACTGCGCCATGTTTCAACCGTCGCCTTCGTCCTCATGATCTACATGGTGGCTGTGGTGGTGGTCCACTCATGCATGAACGGGCTGCCGGAGAACATCAAGAGTGTCAGCGTGGGACGGAATGAGAGTGCTGAGGTCGTGCTGTTCAACAGTGGGAACACTGCCATTGAGGGACTCGGTGTATTTATATTTGCGTTTGTCTGTCAGACATCTGTGTTCGAGGTGTACATGGACATGAAGGACCGCTCGGTGCGCAAACTCGTTATTGCCACCATCATCGCAATGGCCATGTGCCTGCCCATGTACGCACTGACTGCCCTCTTCGGCTACCTGGACTTCGGCTCGAAGGCCACGAGCTCCATTCTGCTGATGTACGATCCGCTAAACGAGCCCGAGGTGATGGTTGGCTACGTGGGTGTGCTCGTGATGCTGTTCGTGTCCTACGCGCTGCTGGGAATGGCCTGCCGCAACGCGCTGTACAGCCTCATTGGGTGGGACGCAAACACGGTCGCCTTCTGGAAGCACTGCATTGCTGTTGTGAGTCTCTCTGTTGTCATGCTGGTGTGCGGCCTCTTCATTCCAAAGATCAACACGGTGCTGGGCTTCGCTGGCTCCATCTCCGGTGCATCTCTCGCTTTCATATTTCCAGCCCTCTTCCTCATGTACTCCGGTGGGTTCACATTGCAGAAGGTTGGACCTCTGTGCTACATCGCAACGTACGTCCTGCTGTTCAGTGGTGTCATCGCTGCGGTGTTTGGCACGGGCGCCACAATTTACGGAGTGGTAGCTGGCTAAGGCATTCTCGTGGGTGTGAACCATACTTCTAGTATTCATCCCCTCTCCTCTGTTGATCGTTCTTCCTGCTAATTTGTTCCTTTGTTTAAATCAGGATCATTTGTTGTAATTGTCTGTTGTCAGTGATTGTGCCTCGTCATTCAGTGAACGAGAAGCCATAAATATCAATAATTTCGCTTGTAATACTCCGTTAAGATGAAAGAATATTCGTTGAAGAACAAACGATAAAGGGAGAAAAGGAATCCATGTGAGTAATACTTTGTCTCCTTAACATATGTCTCATGCTTTGCAGTGCACAATAACAGCACCTGTTGTAATGACTCCAAAACCACTCGTAATTAAAATCCCCCACCGCTTACATCCCTAACTCCATGCGCCGTATACGTCACGGCATACCTCCAATCTTAGTCAAGAAACTGAGGTGGAATGGTGTTTTTTTTTGAAAAAAAACAAAAAAAGAAAAAC
Source organism: Trypanosoma congolense (assembly GCA_002287245.1). Lineage (NCBI taxonomy): Eukaryota > Euglenozoa > Kinetoplastea > Trypanosomatida > Trypanosomatidae > Trypanosoma > Trypanosoma congolense. The sequence goes on along the minus strand of NHOR01000002.1, from coordinate 28,656 downwards.
ACTGCTTCAGTGCCTCTCACACATTTAATATAAGGCAGTGAAAGGCAAAATCGGCGCGCACAAACGCAACTGAGCAATGGGCTCCTGTGCGGAGGTGAAATCTCGTGCCACCAGCGCCCAACCCTTCAGTGCCTTCACTCTCCCCATGTCTATTTCCCCACACTCACATGAAGTGTATAGCGTAAGAACACACAGGCAGTAAAGCAATAAGCAACCGAAGGAACCATGAGCAGTGCGGCGCCCAATCCAGTTCCCGCAGGCACAGAGCCAGTGGAACTTACTGCTGTCGGATGCAAAGGGAATGACAAGCAGCGCCATGACACAAACCCAACACCGAAGCCGGAGGACGGTAAGGAAAATGTCGGATGCTTCGCAAAGGTGGCTGCGTTCGTTGCTGCCACCATTCCTCCAGGCGGAATTGCCGCAAGTGCCTTCAACATCGGCTCTACAACCGTTGGCGCCGGCATATTTGGTCTGCCCGCAGCTTCCCAGAGCAGCGGCCTTGTGATGGCCATGTTTTACCTTCTGGTAATACCAGCAATGACAGTCTTCTCCACATACGCCCTCGGTGTGGCTGCGGACCGGTCGAAGGTAAACACATACGAGGGAGTGGCGCGTGTGCTGCTGGGAAAGTGGGGCGCATACATCACAGCCCTAATCCGAGTGCTGACAAGTCTCAGTGGCTGTGTGGCCTATGTGATATCCACAGGGGACATCCTACACGCCACACTCAAGAACAGCAGCGCGTCTGACTTCCTGAAAACAACGGCTGGCAACCGGCTGCTGACATTCATCATGTGGCTGTGCTGCATGCTGCCGCTTGTCATACCACGCCACATCGACTCACTGCGCCATGTTTCAACCGTCGCCTTCGTCCTCATGATCTACATGGTGGCTGTGGTGGTTGTGCACTCGTGCATGAACGGGCTGCCGGAGAACATCAAGAGTGTCAGCGTGGGAAGGAATGAGAGTGCTGAGGTCGTGCTGTTCAACAGTGGGAACACTGCCATTGAGGGGCTCGGGGTATTTATATTTGCCTTCGGATTTCAGGTAACGGCTTACGAGGTGTACATGGACATGAAGGACCGCTCGGTGCGCAAACTCGTTATTGCCACCATCATCGCAATGGCCATGTGTTTCACGCTGTACGCACTGACTGCCCTCTTCGGCTACCTGGACTTCGGCTCGAAGGCCACGAGCTCCATTCTGCTGATGTACGATCCGCTGAACGAGCCCGAGATGATGGTTGGCTACGTGGGTGTGCTCGTGATGCTGTTCGTGTCCTACGCGCTGCTGGGAATGGCCTGCCGCAACGCGCTGTACAGCCTCATTGGGTGGGATGCGAACACGGTTGCCTTCTGGAAGCACTGCACTGCTGTTGTGAGTCTCTCTGTTGTCATGCTGGTGTGCGGTCTCTTCATTCCAAAGATCAACACGGTGCTGGGCTTCGCTGGCTCCATCTCCGGTGGGATCCTTGGCTTCATATTCCCGGCCCTCTTCCTCATGTACTCCGGTGGGTTCACATTGCAGAAGGTTGGCCCTCTGTGCTACATCGCAACGTACGTCCTGCTGCTCAGTGGCGTCATCGCTGCGGTGTTTGGCACGGGCGCCACAATTTACGGAGTGGTAGTTGGTTAAATGGTGACTTCAAGGAGACTTGTTCACCGCGAAGAGTTACTTGCTACGTTCTCCTCACTGCTATGCCAATAATGCGAGCAGGCAATTTTGGAAAAAAAGAAATCTCTACTGTTTAGGATAGGAAATGCCGCTCTGACTTCATGGGGGTGTCTTATTCCACAAACTTCTGCGCTCTCTGCTTGTTTACTCCTTTTATTTTTGTTTTTCTCGATTGCTCCGATCGATCACCATTGTTGTATTGCTGTTCACTCCACTTAATTGATTTCAATATATACTATTTTTTTTAAATATAATATAATGCTCCAATGCGCTAACTGTTTTCCACATTAAGATATTTAAAGAAAAAAACATCCTGTTTGGTTTATCACAAGATCTGCCACAGCATCTGGGAACTGTCCCTATGGGGCCCATGAGCACACGGCCTCAGAATAGCACAAATTGAAATTTAACCATTGTTATTTTTATAATATTTGTACCGTTGGTTTTTACTATTCCTCGTATTCGGTATATTTAACAAACAAAACGCTACCCTCCATTACTACCATACCACAGTGACTACTATAAAAATGAAATCCACAGCGCATGTACCCAGCCTCCTTCTCTCATACTCCCCGCACCTCATTCCCGCGAGGAGTAGCGGAGGTGTTGCGATCATTGCACTGCCCCTAACCCAATGCCCCTCTTTCCTTCCTTCTCTCATCCTTTCCCACAGCCGCAGTGGAGGAAAGCGCAGCACACGCAGGAAGGAAGGAAGGCCATGGACCCCCGAGTTGAGCCCGCCGCAGACCCCGAAGAGGGCTCCCTTCCCACAGGTGCCGTCACTGGAACACCCGGAGCCCAGGGGGAAGAGCTGAAGCCCGGCGGTGGTCAGCACCATGGAGATGCAAAGGAGGGCGGCACACGAACATTAGCGAGCTGCATTACAACGCTGATTCCGCCTGGCGGGATGGTGTCCACCGTTTTCAACCTCTCCTCCATATGCATTGGTGCGGGCATCCTCGGACTTCCAGCAGCGGCCAACAGCGGTGGACTGATCATGGCCTTCATATACCCGTTGATTATTGTTTTGGTCTCCGTGCAGTCGTTGTACTGCATTGCTGCGCAGGTTGAGAAGCACAGCTTGAAATCGTACGAGGGTATGGCACGGGTGCTGTTAGGACCACGGGCAGCCTATGCCGCTGGAATGCTGCGTGTGCTCAACTCGTTTGGTGCGTGTGTTGCATTTGTGATATCCGTGGCTGACATATTGGTAGCCATCTTACAAAACAGCGACGCGCCAGACTTCCTGAAATCGGTGACTGGCAATCGACTGCTAACGTTAGGCGTATGGCTGTGCTGCATGCTGCCACTTGTGATACCGCGTCAAGTGGATTCGCTGCGCTACATTTCAACGGTCGGCATCATATTCTGCTTCTACCTCATGGGAGTCATCGTGGTGCACTCGTGCATGAACGGGCTGCCGGAGAACATTAAGAAAATACACCTGAGCGGAGGACCAAGCGACGACGGTATTCACCTCTTTGGCACGGGGAACAAGGCGATTGAGGCACCAGCCGTCTTTACATTCGCCTTCCTGTGCCAAGCAGCATCGATTGAGGTGTACTCCAGCATGGCACAGCCCAGTGTGACTCGCTTCACGCTGTACTCGGCCTACGCAATGGCCATGTGCTTCGTGCTGTACGTCACGACGGCTTTCTTCGGTTACTTGGACTTCGGCTCGAAGGTCACTGGCTCCGTGCTGCCGATGTACGATCCCGTGAGCCAGCCGGCTATTATGATCGGCTACATCGGGCTGGTGGTGAAGCTGTGCGCATCATATGCGATACTAATGTGCGCCTGCCGCAACGGGATTTATAACGTAATTGGGCGGGACCCGGACACCACGGCGTTTTGGAAGCATTGTCTTGTTGCAGTTGTGCTCTCCACAATTACTTTGGTGTGCGGTCTCTTCATTCCAAACATCAACACGGTGTTCGGCTTTGTCGGTGCTGTGTGCGGTGGCTTCCTCGCTTTCATATTTCCGGCTCTCTTCATGATGTACGGTGGTGGGTTCACACTGCAGAAGGTTGGACCCTTGTGCTACACCGCAACGTATGCCTTGCTGATCTTTGGCGTAGTCTTGTCCGTGTTCGGCACGGTGGCCACTATTTACGGTGTGGCAACTGGAAACTGAGCAGTAGCAACACCTTGTATCAAGGCATCATACGGCTGCAGTGTAGGGAGGTATATATATATATATATATATATATATATATATATATTCCTTTTGTTGATTGGTTTGTCTCTCTACATATAAAAATAGTGCTACTGGATAGCAAAGACTAAATTTTATTTTTCTATTTTTCTACCTAATGTAAGCCTTTATGTTTCGTATGTGCGTTTGAATTAGTTCGTCCTTGCCGTAGCTGGCCTGCTTAATGTTTGTAAGTTGATTCAGCTTCTATATGTCTTCGATAGTTATAAGAGGAGATTGTACTCGACAAAAAATATATATTACTTTTTTCTTCATATTGAAGAAAATCAAGCGCGCAGTGGAGAAGTTGCCTATTATCGGACTCACTCCATTATTATTATTATTTTATTATTTACTATTGTTATCAGTCTGAGCGCTTGTTGTATATTTCATACCGTTTGAAGCCGAAGCGTAGTCAATGACCGTTTTGAGACTTCATTATCACGGCTGGTAGTGATAATTATCATGCCACTGGCTAAAAGGAAAAAAAAAAAAGTTGGGAAAAGAAGTTATTACACAGTCATTACAGTGGCACATTACCTCGTCACGCACTACTCGTGCATGGCGACCACACACTAACGCCTTCCTATACTCGCGCCACCAGCGCCCAACCCTTCAGTGCCTTCACTCTCCCCATGTCTATTTCCCCACACTCACATGAAGTGTATAGCGTAAGAACACACAGGCAGTAAAGCAATAAGCAACCGAAGGAACCATGAGCAGTGCGGCGCCCAATCCAGTTCCCGCAGGCACAGAGCCAGTGGAACTTACTCCTGTTGGTTGCAAAGGGAATGACGAGCAGTGCCATGACACAAACCCATCACCGAAGCCAGAGGACGGTAGAGAAAATGCCGGATGCTTCGCAAAGGTGGGTGCGTTCATGGCTATCGTCATGCCTCCAGGCGGAATTGCCGCAAGTGCCTTCAACATCTCAGCCAGTACACTCGGCGCGGGTATCGTTGGTCTGCCCGCGGCTGCCCAGAGCAGTGGCCTTGTGATGGCCATGTTTTACCTTCTCATCATTACCTTGCTGTGTATCTTCACCATGCACAGCCTTGCAGTGGCCGCGGAGAAGAGTAATGCCCGAACATTTGAAGAAATAACGCACAAACTTCTGGGTAGAGGAGCATCGTACTTCCTCGCAGGCATTCGTGCATTTCACGGTTTCAGTGGCTGTGTGGCCTATGTGATATCCACAGGGGACATCCTACACGCTTTTTTGAAGGACAATAACTCGGATTTTTTGAAGAGTAACTCAGGAAACCAGCTTCTGACTTCCGTGTTTTGGCTGTGCTGCATGCTGCCACTCGTCATACCACGCCACATCGACTCACTGCGATATGTCTCAACATTCGCCGTCACGTTTATCGTTTATCTCGTGATCGTTATAACCGTCCACTCATGCCTGAACGGGCTGCCGGAGAACATCAAAAGTGTCAGCGTGGGAAAGGATGAGAGTGCTGAGGTCGTGCTGTTCAACAGTGGGAACACTGCCATTGAGGGGCTCGGGGTATTTGTCTTCGCGTACGTCTGCCAGGTCGTTGCCGTCGAGGTGTACATGGACATGAAGGACCGCTCGGTGCGTAAGTTCGTTATTGCTAGCACCATCGCAATGTTCTTGTGTTTCACGCTGTACATCATGACAGTTTTCTTCGGCTACCTGGACTTCGGCTCGTCAATCACTGGCTCCATTCTGCTGATGTACGATCCAATGAACGAGCCCGAGGTGTTGGTTGGATACATCGGCATGCTCGTGAAATTGTGTGCGTCCTACGCGCTGCTGGGAATGGCCTGCCGTAATGGGATCTACAGCCTCATTGGGTGGGACGCGGACACGGTTGCCTTCTGGAAGCACTGCATTGCTGTTGTGAGTCTCTCTGTTGTCATGCTGCTGTCAGGCCTCTTCATTCCAAAGATCAACACCGTGCTGGGCTTAGCTGGCTCCATCTCCGGCGCATCTCTCAGCTTCATATTTCCTGCGCTGCTGATTATGTACGCCGGTGGGTTTACGTGGCAGAAGGTTGGCGGATTTTACTTTATTGTCACGTACATTGTGCTCCTAATTGGTGTTTTTTCGTTGGTGTTTGGGACAGGCGCCGCGATTTGGGGTACCATTAACGGGTGACAGGCATCAACAAGGTGCTCTGAAAACGTAAACCTAATTTATTTTATTTGTTATTACCCACACGCAGACACACACACACACTTCGCTGGTGAAGCAAGGAGGGGTGTTTATTGACGTTTCGCATGTATTTCTTTTTTCCACCATTTGAAGCTGATGTATACATCATTAATTAGCGATATCTAAATGTTTTATTATTATTATTGTTGTTTGATTCCGCCTTGGGTGTTACGATACGACATAACATTAACCTCCATCATCGACATGTTTCGTCCATCTAGAGCCACTAGGCAAAAACAAAACAAAAAAGATGTGTTATTTTTTTTTATTTCTTCGTCTGTAATTTGAAAGTGCACAGCGTGGGTGGATCCGCCAACACGCTTTACCACATTCGTTTCATCCATTTGTTGTTTTGTTTTTCGCGACTGCGGCGCGTATTGAAATTTTTTTAAATTACAGTAGTTGAACTGTATTCTGAACGGCATATGTATATATACCTAATAATTTATAATACTTTTTTTTATTTATGACCACATATTTCAGAGAAAACGAAAACAATTCAAACTTAATCAGCACACAAAGCACCCTCCACTGTCGCCAGCCCCCCGTGCCTGGGGGGCTGGCATTTATTACGTATTCCTGCCTTCTCCCATGGGAAGGGACTATCAAAGCCATACGCAAAAGGTAAAACCTCTGTTATGGCGATGTAATTGGGTCACGGTGGAAAAAGTGGCAGCCATCAACGGCGAGGGCGTCCCGGTGTGTTGCTTCTGAACTTACAACCCATTCAGAACCACCAGTGCGCACAAACGCAACTGAGCAATGGGCTCCTGTGCGGAGGTGAAATCTCGCTCCACCAGCGCCCAACCCTTCAGTGCCTTCACTCTCCCCCATGTCTATTTCCCCACACTCACATGAAGTGTATAGCGTAAGAACACACAGGCAATAAAGCAATAAGCAACCGAAGGAACCATGAGCAGTGCGGCGCCCAATCCAGTTCCCGCAGGCACAGAGCCAGTGGAACTTACTGCTGTTGGTTGCAAAGGGAATGACGAGCAGCGCCATGACACAAACCCAACACCGAAGCCGGAGGACGGTAAGGAAAATGTCGGATGCTTCGCAAAGGTGGCTGCGTTCGTTGCTGCCACCATTCCTCCAGGCGGAATTGCCGCAAGTGCCTTCAACATCGGCTCTACAACCGTTGGTGCCGGCATATTTGGTCTGCCCGCAGCTTCTCAGGGAAGCGGCCTTGTGATGGCCATGTTTTACCTTCTGGTGATCACAGCAATGACAGTCTTCTCCACATACGCCCTCGGTGTGGCTGCGGACCGGTCGAAGGTAAACACTTACGAGGGAGTGGCGCGTGTGCTGCTGGGAAGGTGGGGCGCATACATCACAGCCGCGGCTCGGGTATTTCTGAGCTTCAGTGGCTGTGTGGCCTATGTGATATCCACAGGGGACATCCTACACGCCACACTCAAGAACAGCAGCGCGTCTGACTTCCTGAAAACGACGGCTGGCAACCGGCTGCTGACATTCATCATGTGGCTGTGCTGCATGCTGCCACTCGTCATACCACGCCACATCGACTCACTGCGCCATGTTTCAACCGTTGCCTTCGTCCTCATGATCTACATGGTGGCTGTGGTGGTTGTGCACTCGTGCATGAACGGGCTGCCGGAGAACATCAAGAGTGTCAGCGTGGGAAGGAATGAGAGTGCTGAGGTCGTGCTGTTCAACAGTGGGAACACTGCCATTGAGGGACTCGGTGTATTTATATTTGCGTACGTGTTTCAGGTAACGGCTTACGAGGTCTACATGGACATGAAGGACCGCTCGGTGCGCAAACTCGTTATTGCCACCATCATCGCAATGGCCATGTGCCTGCCCATGTACGCACTGACTGCCCTCTTCGGCTACCTGGACTTCGGCTCGAAGGCCACGAGCTCCATTCTGCTGATGTACGATCCGCTGAACGAGCCTGAGGTGTTGGTTGGCTACGTGGGCGTGCTCGTGATGCTGTTCGTGTCCTACGCGCTGCTGGGAATGTCGTGCCGCAACGCGCTGTACAGCCTCATTGGGTGGGACGCGAACACGGTCGCCTTCTGGAAGCACTGCACTGCTGTTGTGAGTCTCTCTGTTGTCATGCTGGTGTGCGGTCTCTTCATTCCAAAGATCAACACCGTGCTGGGCTTCGCTGGCTCCATCTCCGGTGGGATCCTTGGCTTCATATTTCCAGCCCTCTTCCTCATGTACTCCGGTGGGTTCACATTGCAGAAGGTTGGCCCTCTGTGCTACATCGCAACGTACGTCCTGCTGCTCAGTGGTGTCATCGCTGCGGTGTTTGGCACGGGCGCCACAATTTACGGAGTGGTAGTTGGTTAAATGGTGACTTCAAGGAGACTTGTTCACCGCAATGACTTATTTGAGACATCGGCTTCAGGTCAGATGTGCTGCTTCTATTGGATTGGTAGATATGTGTATAACTTCGATGGTAAGCAGTGCCATGGCCTAGCGTTCTTTTAACTGGGTATATAACGTTATTTTTCAGCTATATTTTATTTATTTATTTTCTTCTCTTATGCCACATGTTGTCATCTTCTTTTCTCCTTAGTATGTTGCCCTGATTTTGAAATTTTTAGTTCGTTTCTCTTCCCGCATCCTTATTCGATGTCGATTTTCTCGCTGTTGTTATTGTTGTTTTATCTGTGTTTCTCATTATGACTGCAAGTGTTGTTAATGTTTGTTGTTAGTCAGTTACGTAGATAAGCAGTAGTGATATCTTTACCTGATTTATAAATACACGATCCCAGTAGTTTGTTTTTCCTTTTATCTTCTTTCTTTCTTTGTTCGTTCTCCTTTCCGCCATTCTTAGTGCATCTCTTATTTTATTCTTTTCTTTTCTCAGATCTCCCACACCTACTGATATCCGATGTGCACTGTTTGAATGTCGATAGCGAACATATTATAATGTGCAGCATCTCAGGGGAAACGTTTGAGCCACACAAATTGCGCCCAACACTTTTTTTTCACCGCCTTCTCCCATGGGAAGGGACTATCAAAGCCATACGCAAAAGGTAAAACCTCTGTTATGGCGATGTAATTGGGTCACGGTGGAAAAAGTGGCAGCCATCAACGGCGAGGGCGTCCCGGTGTGTTGCTTCTGAGCTTACAACCCATTCAGAACCACCAGTGCGCACAAACGCAACTGAGCAATGGGCTCCTGTGCGGAGGTGAAATCTCGCGCCACCAGCGCCCAACCCTTCAGTGCCTTCACTCTCCCCATGTCTATTTCCCCACACCCACATGAAGTGTATAGCGTAAGAACACACAGGCAGTAAAGCAATAAGCAACCGAAGGAACCATGAGCAGTGCGGCGCCCAATCCAGTTCCCGCAGGCACAGAGCCAGTGGAACTTACTGCTGTTGGTTGCAAAGGGAATGACGAGCAGCGCCATGACACAAACCCATCACCGAAGCCAGAGGACAGCAAGGAAAATGTCGGATGCTTCGCAAAGGTGGCTGCGTTCGTTGCTGCCACCATTCCTCCAGGCGGAATTGCCGCAAGTGCCTTCAACATCGGCTCTACAACCGTTGGCGCCGGCATATTTGGTCTGCCCGCGGCTTCCCAGAGCAGTGGCCTTGTGATGGCCATGTTTTACCTTCTGGTGATCACAGCAATGACAGTCTTCTCCACATACGCCCTCGGTGTGGCTGCGGACCGGTCGAAGGTAAACACATACGAGGGAGTGGCGCGTGTGCTGCTGGGAAAGTGGGGCGCATACATCACAGCCGCGGCTCGGGTATTTCTGAGTCTCAGTGGCTGTGTGGCCTATGTGATATCCACAGGGGACATCCTACACGCCACACTCAAGAACAGCAGCGCGTCTGACTTCCTGAAAACAACGGCTGGCAACCGGCTGCTGACATTCATCATGTGGCTGTGCTGCATGCTGCCACTCGTCATACCACGCCACATCGACTCACTGCGCCATGTTTCAACCGTAGCCTTCGTCCTCATGATCTACATGGTGGCTGTGGTGGTTGTGCACTCGTGCATGAACGGGCTGCCGAAGAACATCAAGAGTGTCAGCGTGGGACGGAATGAGAGTGCTGAGGTCGTGCTGTTCAACAGTGGGAACACCGCCATTGAGGGACTCGGTGTATTTATATTTGCGTACGTGTTTCAGGTAACGGCTTACGAGGTCTACATGGACATGAAGGACCGCTCGGTGCGCAAACTTGTTATTGCCACCATCATCGCAATGGCCATGTGCCTGCCCATGTACGCACTGACTGCCCTCTTCGGCTACCTGGACTTCGGCTCGAAGGCCACGAGCTCCATTCTGCTGATGTACGATCCGCTGAACGAGCCCGAGGTGTTGGTTGGCTACGTGGGGGTGCTCGTGATGCTGTTCGTGTCCTACGCGCTGCTGGGAATGTCGTGCCGCAACGCGCTGTACAGTGTTGCTGGGTGGGACGCGGACACGGTTGCCTTCTGGAAGCACTGCATTGCTGTTGTGAGTCTCTCTGTTGTCATGCTGGTGTGCGGTCTCTTCATTCCAAAGATCAACACCGTGCTGGGCTTCGCTGGCTCCATCTCCGGTGGCTTCCTCGCTTTCATATTTCCAGCCCTCTTCCTCATGTACTCCGGTGGGTTCACACTGCAGAAGGTTGGCCCTCTGTGCTACATCGCAACGTACGTCCTGCTGTTAAGTGGTGTCATCGCTGCGGTGTTTGGCACGGGCGCCACAATTTACGGAGTGGTAGTTGGTTAAATGGTGACTTCAAGGAGACTTGTTCACCGCAATGACTTATTTGAGACATCGGCTTCAGGTCAGATGTGCTGCTTCTATTGGATTGGTAGATATGTGTATAACTTCGATGGAAAGCAGTGCCATGGCCTAGTGTTCTTTTAACTGGGTATATAACGTTATTTTTCAGCTATATTCTATTTATTTATTTTCTTCTCTCATGTCATGTGTTGCCTTTCTTCTCCTTAGTATGTTGCCCTGATTTTGAAATTTTTAGTTCGTTTCTCTTCCCTCATCCTTATTCGATGTCGATTTTCTCGTTGTTGTTATTGTTTTATCTGTTTTTCTCATTATGACTGCAAGTGTTGTTAATGTTTATTGTTAGTCAGTTACGTAGATAAGCAGTAGTGGTACCTTTATCTGATTTATAAACACACGGTCCCAGTAGTTTGTTTTTCCTTTTCTTTCTTTCTTTCTTTGTTCGTTCTCCCTTCCGCCATTCTTAGTGCACCTCTTATTTTATTCTTTTTCTTTTCTCAGATCTCCCACACCTACTGATATCCGATGTGCACTGTTTGAATGTCGATAGCGAACATATTATAATGTGCAGCATCTCAGGGGAAACGTTTGAGCCACACAAATTGCGCCCAACACTTTTTTTTCACCGCCTTCTCCCATGGGAAGGGACTATCAAAGCCATACGCAAAAGGTAAAACCGCTGTTATGGAGACGTAATTGGGTCACGGTGGAAAAAGTGGCAGCCATCAACGGCGAGGGCGTCCCGGTGTGTTGCTTCTGAGCTTACAACCCATTCAGAACCACCAGTGCGCACAAACGCAACTGAGCAATGGGCTCCTGTGCGGAGGTGAAATCTCGCGCCACCAGCGCCCAACCCTTCAGTGCCTTCACTCTCCCCATGTCTATTTCCCCACACCCACATGAAGTGTATAGCGTAAGAACACACAGGCAGTAAAGCAATAAGCAACCGAAGGAACCATGAGCAGTGCGGCGCCCAATCCAGTTCCCGCAGGCACAGAGCCAGTGGAACTTACTGCTGTCGGTTGCAAAGGGAATGACAAGCAGCGCCATGACACAAACCCATCACCGAAGCCAGAGGACGGTAGAGAAAATGCCAGTTTCTTCGCAAAGGCGGGTGCGTTCGTTGCTGCCAATGCTGTTCCTCCAGGCGGAATTGCCTCAAGTGCCTTCAACATCGGCTCTACAACCGTTGGTGCCGGCATATTTGGTCTGCCCGCAGCTTCCCAGAGCAGCGGCCTTGTGATGGCCATGTTTTACCTTCTGGTGATCACAGCAATGACAGTCTTCTCCACATACGCCCTCGGTGTGGCTGCGGACCGGTCGAAGGTAAACACATACGAGGGAGTGGCGCGTGTGCTGCTGGGAAAGTGGGGCGCATACATCACAGCCGCGGCTCGGGTGTTGTACTGCTTCAGTGGCTGTGTGGCCTATGTGATATCCACAGGGGACATCCTACACGCCACACTCAAGAACAGCAGCGCGTCTGACTTCCTGAAAACAACGGCTGGCAACCGGCTGCTGACATTCATCATGTGGCTGTGCTGCATGCTGCCACTCGTCATACCACGCCACATCGACTCACTGCGCCATGTTTCAACCGTTGCCTTCGTCCTCATGATCTACATGGTGGCTGTGGTGGTTGTGCACTCGTGCATGAACGGGCTGCCGGAGAACATCAAGAGTGTCAGCGTGGGAAGGAATGAGAGTGCTGAGGTCGTGCTGTTCAACAGTGGGAACACCGCCATTGAGGGACTCGGTGTATTTATATTTGCGTACGTGTTTCAGGTAACGGCTTACGAGGTGTACATGGACATGAAGGACCGCTCGGTGCGCAAACTCGTTATTGCCACCATCATCGCAATGGCCATGTGCCTGCCCATGTACGCACTGACTGCCCTCTTCGGCTACCTGGACTTCGGCTCGAAGGCCACGAGCTCCATTCTGCTGATGTACGATCCGCTGAACGAGCCCGAGGTGTTGGTTGGCTACGTGGGTGTGCTCGTGATGCTGTTCGTGTCCTACGCGCTGCTGGGAATGTCGTGCCGCAACGCGCTGTACAGCCTCATTGGGTGGGACGCGAACACGGTCGCCTTCTGGAAGCACTGCACTGCTGTTGTGAGTCTCTCTGTTGTCATGCTGGTGTGCGGTCTCTTCATTCCAAAGATCAACACCGTGCTGGGCTTCGCTGGCTCCATCTCCGGTGGGATCCTTGCTTTAATATTCCCGGCTCTCTTCCTCATGTACTCCGGTGGGTTCACACTGCAGAAGGTTGGCCCTCTGTGCTACATCGCAACGTACGTCCTGCTGTTAAGTGGTGTCATCGCTGCGGTGTTTGGCACGGGCGCCACATTTTACGGAGTGGTAGCTGGTTAGGACATACTTGAAGAAATTTGCGATCCATCTATCTTTCGCTTATCCGCAGCTGACTTTGCACGTTGCCAGATTATGTTTGGTTGACTTATTATTTTTTCTTCAATCCACTCCTGGTTTCCAGCTCCGCTTTTTTTTCTTCTTCCTTTTGTTCGCTTTATAATCCAATGATGGTTGCTCGCTACATGGCTGTGAGGCATATCGTGGGCACTTTGCCCATCATGCCTTCATTCTTTGTATCCTTTTCCTACTTTCTACAGAAAAATATGAATGATTTTGACTGCTTACTAGTCATTTAACATCCTTCTGTGCATTGACACTGGGGATATGTTATTACCGAGCAATGGAACTGTTAACTTTTATCTTTCTTGTCTATCACAGGCCTCCGACAGGAGCACACAAGCTGGATGACGTTCAATACGAAATCCCCACTCGCTGCAGACCCCGAAGAGGGCTCCCTTCCCACAGGTGCCGTCACTGGAACACCCGGAGCCCAGGGGGAAGAGCTGAAGCCCGGCGGTGGTCAGCACCATGGAGGTGCAAAGGAGGGCGGCACACGAACATTGGCGAGCTGCATTACAACGCTGATTCCGCCTGGCGGGATGGTGTCCACCGTTTTCAACCTCTCCTCCATATGCATTGGTGCGGGCATCCTCGGACTTCCAGCAGCGGCCAACAGCGGTGGGCTGATCATGGCCTTCATATACCCGTTGATTATTGTTTTGGTCTTCGTGCAGTCGTTGTACTGCACTGCTGCGCAGGTTGAGAAGCACAGCTTGAAATCGTACGAGGGTATGGCACGGGTACTGTTAGGGCCACGGGCAGCCTATGCCGCTGGAATGCTGCGTGTGCTCAACTCGTTTGGTGCGTGTGTTGCATTTGTGATATCCGTGGCTGACATATTGGTAGCCATCTTACAAAACAGCGACGCGCCAGACTTCCTGAAATCGGTGACTGGCAATCGACTGCTAACGTTAGGCGTATGGCTGTGCTGCATGCTACCACTTGTGATACCGCGTCAAGTGGATTCGCTGCGCTACATTTCAACGGTCGGCATCATATTCTGCTTCTACCTCATGGGAGTCATCGTGGTGCACTCGTGCATGAACGGGCTGCCGGAGAACATTAAGAAAATACACCTGAGCGGAGGACCAAGCGACGACGGTATTCACCTCTTTGGCACGGGGAACAAGGCGATTGAGGCACCAGCCGTCTTTACATTCGCCTTCCTGTGCCAAGTAGCATCGATTGAGGTGTACTCCAGCATGGCACAGCCCAGTGTGACTCGCTTCACGCTGTACTCGGCCTACGCAATGGCCATGTGCTTCGTGCTGAACGTCGCGACGGCTTTCTTCGGTTACTTGGACTTCGGCTCGAAGGTCACCGGCTCCGTGCTGCCGATGTACGATCCCGTGAGCCAGCCGGCTATTATGATCGGCTACATCGGGCTGGTGGTGAAGCTGTGCGCATCATATGCGATACTAATGTTTGCCTGCCGCAACGGGATTTATAACGTAATTGGGCGGGACCCGGACGCCACGGCGTTTTGGGAACATTGTGCAGTAATGGTTGTGCTCTCCGTAATTGCCCTAGCGTGCGGTCTCTTCATTCCAAACATCAACACGGTGTTCGGCTTTGTCGGTGCTGTGTGCGGTGGCTTCCTCGCTTTCATATTCCCGGCTCTCTTCATGATGTACGGTGGTGGGTTCACACTGCAGAAGGTCGGACCCTTGTGCTACACCGCAACGTATGCCTTGCTGATCTTTGGCGTAGTCTTGTCCGTGTTCGGCACGGTGGCCACTATTTACGGTGTGGCAACTGGAAACTGAGCAGTAGCAACACCTTGTAATCTCTGGAGGCGCGAATACATGACTTAACAACAGCTGCCCTTTGCTTTTTTTCTCCCTTTCTTCTCTCTGTAAGGAGTGGTGTATTACTGTGACGCGTGTATTTATTTGGGGCAATTGGCAATCCGATTGCCCTTAGAAAACAAATGTGTACTTGCTTACAGGCGCCGCTTTCCGCCATAAATTGCTTGAAGACCTTTTCATCATGAAGAGGTATTTTATTTTAAAGAGCTGTCGAGATTAACCTAATTATTGATTTTACAATGCAATCCATCATGCTCACTGGATCGTCATGCTGCCTGTCATGGTGATGTAGTGTGGTGGTTTTAATCAAAATCCACAGCGCATGTACCCAGCCTCCTTCTCTCATACTCCCCGCACCTCATTCCCGCGAGGAGTAGCGGAGGTGTTGCGATCATTGCACTGCCCCTAACCCAATGCCCCTCTTCCCTTCCTTCTCTCATCCTTTCCCACAGCCGCAGTGGAGGAAAGCGCAGCACACGCAGGAAGGAAGGAAGGCCATGGACCCCCGAGTTGAGCCCGCCGCAGACCCCGAAGAGGGCTCCCTTCCCACAGGTGCCGTCACTGGAACACCCGGAGCCCAGGGGGAAGAGCTGAAGCCCGGCGGTGGTCAGCACCATGGAGGTGCAAAGGAGGGCGGCACACGAACATTGGCGAGCTGCATTACAACGCTGATTCCGCCTGGCGGGATGGTGTCCACCGTTTTCAACCTCTCCTCCATATGCATTGGTGCGGGCATCCTCGGACTTCCAGCAGCGGCCAACAGCGGTGGACTGATCATGGCCTTCATATACCCGTTGATTATTGTTTTGGTCTCCGTGCAGTCGTTGTACTGCATTGCTGCGCAGGTTGAGAAGCACAGCTTGAAATCGTACGAGGGTATGGCACGGGTACTGTTAGGACCACGGGCAGCCTATGCCGCTGGAATGCTGCGTGTGCTTGGCTCGTTTGGTGCGTGTGTTGCATTTGTGATATCCGTGGCTGACATATTGGTAGCCATCTTACAAAACAGCGACGCGCCAGACTTCCTGAAATCGGTGACTGGCAATCGACTGCTAACGTTAGGCGTATGGCTGTGCTGCATGCTGCCACTTGTGATACCGCGTCAAGTGGATTCGCTGCGCTACATTTCAACGGTCGGCATCATATTCTGCTTCTACCTCATGGGAGTCATCGTGGTGCACTCGTGCATGAACGGGCTGCCGGAGAACATTAAGAAAATACACCTGAGCGGAGGACCAAGCGACGACGGTATTCACCTCTTTGGCACGGGGAACAAGGCGATTGAGGCACCGGCCGTCTTTACATTCGCCTTCCTGTGCCAAGCAGCATCGATTGAGGTGTACTCCAGCATGGCACAGCCCAGTGTGACTCGCTTCACGCTGTACTCGGCCTACGCAATGGCCATGTGCTTCGTGCTGAACGTCGCGACGGCTTTCTTCGGTTACTTGGACTTCGGCTCGAAGGTCACTGGCTCCGTGCTGCCGATGTACGATCCCGTGAGCCAGCCGGCTATTATGATCGGCTACATCGGGCTGGTGGTGAAGCTGTGTACGTCTTATGCGCTGTCAATGTTTGCCTGCCGCAACGGGATTTATAACGTAATTGGGCGGGACCCGGACGCCACGGCGTTTTGGGAACATTGTGCAGTAATGGTTGTGCTCTCCGTAATTGCCCTAGCGTGCGGTCTCTTCATTCCAAACATCAACACGGTGTTCGGCTTTGTCGGTGCTGTGTGCGGTGGCTTCCTCGCTTTCATATTCCCGGCTCTCTTCATGATGTACGGTGGTGGGTTCACACTGCAGAAGGTTGGGCCCTTGTGCTACACCGCAACGTATGCCTTGCTGATCTTTGGCGTAGTCTTGTCCGTGTTCGGTACGGTGGCCACTATTTACGGTGTGGCAACTGGAAACTGAGCAGTAGCAACACCTTGTAATCTCTGGAGGCGCGAATACATGACTTAACAACAGCTGCCCTTTGCTTTTTTTCTCCCTTTCTTCTCTCTGTAAGGAGTGGTGTATTACTGTGACGCGTGTATTTATTTGGGGCAATTGGCAATCCGATTGCCCTTAGAAAACAAATGTGTACTTGCTGATAGGCGCCGCTTTCCGCCATAAATTGCTTGAAGACCTTTTCATCATGAAGAGGTATTTTATTTTAAAGAGCTGTCGAGATTAACCTAATTATTGATTTTACAATGCAATCCATCATGCTCACTGGATCGTCATGCTGCCTGTCATGGTGATGTAGTGTGGTGGTTTTAATCAAAATCCACAGCGCATGTACCCAGCCTCCTTCTCTCATACTCCCCGCACCTCATTCCCGCGAGGAGTAGCGGAGGTGTTGCGATCATTGCACTGCCCCTAACCCAATGCCCCTCTTCCCTTCCTTCTCTCATCCTTTCCCACAGCCGCAGTGGAGGAAAGCGCAGCACACGCAGGAAGGAAGGAAGGCCATGGACCCCGAGTTGAGCCCGCCGCAGACCCCGAAGAGGGCTCCCTTCCCACAGGTGCCGTCACTGGAACACCCGGAGCCCAGGGGGAAGAGCTGAAGCCCGGCGGTGGTCAGCACCATGGAAGTGCAAAGGAGGGCGGCACACGAACATTGGCGAGCTGCATTACAACGCTGATTCCGCCTGGCGGGATGGTGTCCACCGTTTTCAACCTCTCCTCCATATGCATTGGTGCGGGCATCCTCGGACTTCCAGCAGCGGCCAACAGCGGTGGACTGATCATGGCCTTCATATATCCGTTGATTATTGTTTTGGTCTCCGTGCAGTCGTTGTACTGCATTGCTGTGCAGTCGTTTTAAGAGCCTTGTGTTTTTGCTCTGCGCATCTGACGGAGCAGTTGTTTGGAGGTTGTTATGCATATTTAATTCTCCCCGCTGTTATACATCATATCGCTGTATATTCTCATTAATTAATTTTATTCGCAACCATGTGGCGTTTATGTTCATGTTCTGTCTCTTGGTTATAGACCTAAATGGCGCCTTGTGACACACCACAGCACGCAGTGTGCTAACCATCATATTTTCTATTTTGTGCAATTTACTTGTTGTGTAGTTGTCGCTGTATAGGGCTTGGCTTACCTAACCAGGGCCCTCATCACTCTTTTTAGACAACCCTGCACGCCTGCGGTGGGCAAAACATACACTCGCCACTAGCCAGCCGCTCTGTCAATAATGACAGACTTAGATGTAAGTTTACTCGTAGGATGTGTGATTGTGCTACTTGTTGTCTTCCTTCGCATCATCTTAGTGCTTCGAGGAGGCCAGTCGGCGCGGGCGCCCCCTGCTCCGCAGAGGCCAATACCTCTGGGGAGGGAAGGGAACTACATAACGCTCCTGGTGTCGCGGCCGCCGCAAGTCGTCCCGCCTCCCGATGATGCAACGGTGCTTGCGGGCATTCCCATTTTCAGCACTTTGACAACACCGAGTCCGCGGTGCAGGAAGCACCGGAATGGAGCGCTGCGAATACCCCTGTGGAGACCACAACTGACAACTCGGCGGCCCCCTACGGCCGCGCACTGTACATCCCTCGGAGCACAGCCGTTGGAATCAATGACGACGAGAAGAGGGGGTAGCCGCCATTGACGCAGTGAGCGGCGTATTCGCCTGTAGATCGCATCAAGACGAGTAATTATTTTTTTTTCTTTCTTCTATAAAGACAAGAGGGAGGAGAAGGCTGAGAGGTGAATGCCTTTAACGAACGATGTTCGTAAACGTATACATTAAATAATCAAAAGTATTAAAAGAAAATTAAGGAATTGGTTAGTCTTATTATCTCTGAGCGCGCGAGTGCACACGTGATCGGGCAGAGGAGACGTGTCAGCGGCTTCCCGCCTCTTCCGCTGCCTTAAGCTCCCCGTTTGGAGAAGTAGCAACGACAACAGCGGAATCGATGGCCGGGCTATTACCACCAAAATACGTACGGCATGTGTGTTACAGGAAACCAGTGCTTGGTTGTGTGCATTCTTTTGTACTTGTAGTTGTTGTAATGGATGTTCCTTTCGATCGGTTTTATGGTTGTACCGACACGTGTCTTTGTTTTCTGTTCCCTTTTTTTCCTTTTAGAAATAAAAAAGAAAAGAAAAGAAATCCATTTTTTTTGCATTTGAGTCGTTACAGTCATTTTCATAGTTTTGTGCACATGTAAATTAGACAAGCAACTGTACAATACCAAAAGGTGAGATGGGGGGAGTTTTGCAATTAATTTTATTATTATTGTTAAACCTTTTTTGTTATTATTTGAAAAAAAAAAAAAGAAGAACGAACGAACGAACGAATGAGCGTTTATTGAGTTTGCGCACGTATTCACCGGCCGCTCGTACTGCACGGGTGGTGTGTCGAGGGACTGCTAAAATACCGCACCCGTGAACATGGAAGTGATGAATACAGCGGTGAGGAGAGGTGGCTGTGCGCTTGCATCCCCTACGTGATATGTGTCATGCTGATTTGTTGCTGTTCCGCTGTATTGGCTGTTGGTGCTGCCTTAATAGTTGTTGTTGTTGATTTACTTCTCCTTTGCCTTTTCGTAGTTGCTTCGTGCGGCCTGGTAACACAGCAGCAGTGTTGTCTCACAAGCAGGTCGTCCGTATCGGAGAGGTGCACACACACACCGCGCACCCCACACACACACACCTAACCTGGTAGGAAAAACAAAGTTGGCGAGGAGGTCTGCGCGGTCCGCGTAGAGGGAAAAGTAGCCAATATGAAAGTTGCAAATATAGTCAACGGTGTCGCGCTTGCTGTTTTATTTGTGTGTGTGTTGTTAATCATGATTGATTACGTGTACGGTCAGCGACGGCAAAGGCGCCTTCAAGCACAACGGGCGGAGGAACACAGCGGCCACAGGCACAGCACCGCCGGTGAGCAGTCACATCTGCGGCTGATGCGGCAAGCCGTCCGAGTGCTCCTGACACACAAACTCGTGGATGAGGGCATCCCATTAGCCTCATCATTTGGCGTGTCGGAGGTGATGGCGGACAGGGAACTCCGCTCCAACCGCAACCGCGGTAGGCCGCCACGGCTGACGATGGCTGATGGGACGCGTGACACGATTACGGAAGTAGTGCGTCGTGCTCGCGCGGCAGGCCCATTGCCCGACTCACCACCGGGCCCTGCGCTGATGGAACTTCTTGAGACTCTCCGCGAGCGTCAGCAGCGCGAGGCGGCAACACAGCCGTTCTCCGAGTCTGACCGCACACCATTAGAGGAGTTGATCGATGGTCTCGTGAAGGCTGAAGAGGAGGTGCAGTACGGAGGGGCGGGCCCACCGAGTGATGCGGAGGCGCTTTACGGGGTGGCGGCACCATACACACCGAACCCCGCGAACGAGTGCATCTGCTGTAACCTAAGCTGCGGGGACGATGATGAAACTGTCTTCAGTCCAAATTAGAGGTGGGCAGTGATTTTATTAGTCACGGGCATAGTTATTTCCAAGTCGTTGGGAGACTGTGAAAGGAAATATATTTTAAAAAAAAAACTGTTCCCCTCCCTCCCCCATCTATCTTCTCAGTCTGATGTGCAAAACTAACTGAAGTTGTGGTAACCAAAAGTGGTGTCGCTGCTGTTATCGTAATCTTTCAACTTATGGTAACTTATTGATAGTTATTATTATATTAGTTTTGCTATTATTATTATTATTATTATTATTATTATTATTATTATTATTATTATTATTATTATTATTATTATTATTATTATTGGTGGTGGTGGTGTTATTAATGTTATTTTTTCACTGTAAGGTTAGGGAGGGAGCTACTGCCCGCTCGCTTAGAGGGTTCTTCGTAGTCCCCTCATCCCAAACGCTGGATGCGTAGCAGCTCAATGGCAGCGAAAGCATTTATTTTGTATGTTTGTTTTGGTGGTGGTGGTGGTGGTGGTGGTGTTATTTTTTAATATTTATTCAGTTTCTTGTTTTCTTTGTAGACTTATTCATTGGACCAGGGGGGGCATTGTGAAGTCTCTGCATTCACTCGGTCGATCGTCATTTTCCCCTTTAAGGGCTTAGGCATGACCCTCAGCACAATATAGCGGTGGTTTTCCCCTCTTCATTTCCTTTTTTTTCTTTCTTTCTTCTTCTTCGTTCTCTCTGCGTGCGCTGTCGACTCTCCTTAAGAGCTTCACATGCGACTTTCATTAGCAATATTATTGTTATTGTTATTTATTTATTTATTTATTTATTATTCCGTCTTCTTTTCCTTACGTTGTGGGCCACTCAATGCCTCACCTCATATATCCCCACCATCTTTCCCAGCACTGTTGTGTTTGTGTTTGTGTGTTTGCGAGCGTATTTGTTCCGCCGGGCGATTGGGTGGGACTGCGCTGCCTCCCGGCCGCATTTGCAGCCCACTAAAAAAAAAAAAAGAAGACAAAGAAAGAGAAAGAGAAAGAGAAAAATTAAGAGGGTTGCCTGCATTAACGCACATATCGGCAGTCGGATAAAATTAACTCACGACTGGCATTGGATTTCTATTCCCTTTCTTCGTCATGTGAGTTTGGCACTTCTCAGAAAGAAAGAAAAGAAAAATGTGCACCGGCGTCATACGTTGGTGTCTTTAGTTCACGCAGGGAGGCGAGTACGAGGCTTCAGCCAAAGTGATCGAAGGCAGTAGCCGGGGGAAAAGTGTGTGCACACGGGCACGAAGACAGACAGCAAAAAAAAATGCAAAAGCTGTGCAGTTAAAGTGTGCCAGCTGAGAGAACGGAAGCGCAACATTATGTTTTGGAGCAATTCCTCCGCGCCCTTCGCCCTTCCATCGCGCTGAGGCAAAGGGGGGAAAAAAAATGTAGTACCTCATTAAATATTGGGGGTAAAGAGTGAGTGTGATTGCGGGGGGAAGAGGGGTCATTTTTTGTAGAAATTTGATATTTCAACAAGCAAAAAGGTGCACGAGAAGCACAGCCCATTGTTATGTTCAGTTCTCATACACGCCGCTGATGCTGCTCACAGTGGCGTGTAAGACAAGGAGAGGTTTGGTGCCCCGCAGTGCACTGGGCAGCTCTCGTTTCGCATAACTTCCACCGTCAGGATTCACGCACTCATCACCTGGAAATAGCGATCGGTAAGTGGAAGAAAATATATATATATATAATGTGTGTGTGTGTGTGTATTATCCCTCATTAGCGGTGAAAGATGTGTGTGAGACGGGTTTACGAAACGCATCTGCCGTAATGCGTCTCTGATTTTCGTATCACTTGTGTACTGTTCATTTCACTGCATTCATTCATTCACTCTCTCTCTCACACATACACACTTTCTTCTCGTAGCAAGTCCACACGGCCTAAGAATCTGCCCTCCCCGCAGTGTAATACGTACATTGTGCATTGCTTCAAGTGGGAACGTTGTGAGCACTTGCGGAAGTGACACAACAATAAACGGTGTTTCCTTCACAACTTTGTTGTTGTTGTTGTTGCTTTTCCTTCATTGGGTAGGCTCAATAGGTGGTGCACACGGACGTTTCAGTCACTTCCCCCTCCCGTAAAGCAGGCGTACATTATTAGAAAGCGCACGAGACCATGCTTGACTTAACCACAAAAAGTGCGATGTATATCCTGTTGGGGATGATTTTCTTCGTTTCGGCCATTTTGGCAATAGTCATTTGCATTGAGAAAAGGCGGATTGCTGCGGCAATGCAACGGCGGCGGAGGCTCCAAGAGGAGGCAGATCGCAATGCCACCGGCGAGCAGCTGCTCCGCCGGCTGATGCGGCAAGCCATTCAAATGCTCCTGACACACAAAGTCGTGAACGAGGGCATCCCATTAGCCTCATCATTTGGCGTGCTGGAGGTGATGGCGGACAGGGAACTCCGCTCCAACCGCAACCGCGGTAGGCCGCCACGGCTGACGATGGCTGATGGGACGCGTGACACGATTACGGAAGTAGTGCGTCGTGCTCGCGCGGCAGGCCCATTGCCCGACTCACCACCGGGCCCTGCGCTGATGGAACTTCTTGAGACTCTCCGCGAGCGTCAGCAGCGCGAGGCGGCAACACAGCCGTTCTCCGAGTCTGACCGCACACCATTAGAGGAGTTGATCGATGGTCTCGTGAAGGCTGAAGAGGAGGTGCGCAGTGCGGAGATTGAGAAGGAGATGGAAACGTTTAGCGATCCCAATCAGGCGTACGGGGTGGCGGCACCATACACACCAAACCCCGCGAACAAATGCATCCGTTACGTCATGAGCTCGGGGAAAAATAATGCAAGTGCCTTCGCGTCGTAAAAAAAAAAAATATGCAGTGACTGCTTTCACTTTTTTTTTCTTTGCATTTATCCGATTTTTTTTTCTTTTGTGGCAGGCCTGTTTCAACTTCCGCGACAGCGATTCATCCCGCTTTGTATACTTCACGTTTTCTCTTTTCTCTTACGAATGCATCGTGGGGATAGAAAGAAAACACTTGTATGTGTGTGCAAAAGGAAAATCTTTGATGGATTTGTTTTTGAATACTGAAAATACCTTCAACCAACGCAGGTGTGTAGAAGTAGGAGAGAGAAAAAAAAGGAAAAGAGAAGGAAAGGGAAACTAACAAATGAACACTCAAACAAGCGGTTAAGTATAATGCATTATATTTACAAGAATATACAGCGATGGGCCCGTGCAGTGAAGGGAAAGGGGCGTATTTTTATAATAAAAATTTTAAAATAAATATATAAAAAAAAGAGTGAGAAAATGCGGTTCTTTCTTAGGACCGGTGGTCCTAACGTAATTCGTTTGTGCTTGTGGGGTCTTCTTGGCTTCTCTGCTTGAATTTCATTATTCATCTGTGCCTTTTGTACATCCAATCGTCCATTGAAGTGGCTAAACCAGTGGAATCTTCATTTTAATCGTGTCTTCCTCCATATTGCTACTAGATTGTTTTCCTTTTTTTTTTCGTCGTTGTTGTTGTTGCTGATTGCACGCTATTTTCAAACTTGTCGGCGTCATTATCACGTGTTCTTTACTCTTTTTGTCTCATTTATGTTTGTTTTCTTCGATTGTTTGTTTTAGTTTTCCTGATGCCGTCCCGGTGACTCCACGAACATGAAGTTAGAGGAGGAGACGTTGAGCTGAGAAGGGTGGGAGAACAAAAAAAGAAAAACAAAAAGTTAAAAGAAAAAAATGAGAGGAGTGGCGAATAGAACATGTAAAGGAGGAAAGAGGAACTAAGGGAAAGAAAAAGAAAGGGGAAAAGAAGGAGAAGAAGAAGAAGACATCACTTAGTTGAAGAAGCTGTGATGCTTTTCATCTGCGTTTTTTGTTTTGTTTTGGTTGGTTGGCTGTTTCCTAAGTTGGGTCACATGTTGCAGTGAAATGAATCATTAGTGCCTCTCCCTCATTTCCCCTTTCTTTTTCTTCTTTCGTGTCACACAAACAAACACACACACACACACCTCCGCTTTCCCAACATGCGCACACATTCCCTTCCGGCTCTTGACATCCCACAACCGTTGTTCATCCCACTAACTTCCAAAAAAAAAAAAATGAAAGAAAGAAAAAAATGTAAAATCAAATCCCAAACTGCTCTTATATTTACTTATGTGTATGTCTGTGTGTGTGTGTGTGCGTATTTTCCTTCTATGTATCTGTGGATGGACGTGTATGCCTTCAGTTGTGTAGCACCGTGTCGCGCAGAAGTAACACCACATATTTTATCTCAAAGTCTTGAAGTGTGGCGCTGAACATGAGCACTATTTCATCCATCTCTCTGTTGCACCTCTACCTCTCTCTCTCTCGCTTTCTGCGAATAAATGGTCGTTCTGACACGACGCACAGCACCCTCTTCAACAAGCACAAGTGACGAGGGCGCTGATATAGTCTCGTAGTATTTAGAAGAAAAAAAAATAAAGAAAGAAAAAAAAAGGAACAGGAGCCCCCTCCGCGGGGTGGGGACTCAAATGATCATTTCGGCGGTCCATATTTTATTGATCGTGCTACTTTTTCTTAATTTATCTTCGCTCGTGTTATTGGTTTTTGCCCTTGTGAGGTACGTGATGGCACGCCTGCACAGGAATGACGAACAAGAAGACACACGCGAGGCAGACACCGCAGTTCATCGCCAGCATTCCGTGGGCAACATCGCTGAGCACGCCGGCTACTACAGGGAAGCTGCCTATAGCACAAGAAGTGCCGCTGAGTGGCCTTTTGACTACGCCGCGAACGTGCCGCAGTGGGTGATGCAAGAAATGCCTCCCGCGAGCCTAGCTGCCCTTGAGCGGGGAGGAATGCCGCACCGTGACGTCAGATATTGTGTGCCGCTTCCCGCACTGCTACAGGGCGATGGTGCAGCAGGACGCCTCAACAATGCGAATGCGTACCGCAGCGACATCAACGCGGTCCACACAGACGTTTTGTATGCCGCTGGACCTCACCGAGCTCGACCGCGGTACGCATCGTGTCTGGGGGCTATGGTGGGCGAGGCTACTGATATCTCAAGTAGCGATGGTAGCAGCGGCGATGATGACAGCGTGGCGACGCAACCCGCGCGGTGTTATATTGCTTGCGGTAGCGCTGCGTACCCCTCCTACACCGCTGTCCGATGCTGCCTCGTTCCCTTCCTCCCCTGATTCCGATGTGCTTCTCAGCGCACGGAGGTAGTTACGGTGGGATGCGCATGTGGAGGTGGGTTAGTACCGCCGAAGCATCCACAGAGAATAGCACTTCAACGCTCGTACGACTCCGGATGCTTAACCCCATGTCCTTCAAAAACCTGCGTGTCTATGGGTGTGCGCGCGCGTGCGTGCGTTTCCGACTTGGATTCTTTAAGGCTGCACAGGCTGCTTATCGACGATATGCCCGCGGTCGCCAGTGTTTGTTAGCGCTTTCTACATTATAATCGCTTTCCTCCTTCTCTCTCTCAGGTTCCTGTGGTGTTGGTCCTTGCTGCACGGTTCTCTAACTGCTGCATGCGTTAACACCATGCGCCCTGCCCTTCCTTCATTCACGTCATGCGACACAGTAGCAGAAGAACGGGAAAGCGGTGAGCATTATCGGGAGGTGCACGCACAGCGTCGCGGTAGTTAGCACCTGAAAAAAAAAAAGGAAAGAAGCAGTTACGTAAGTCAGTTGCGTTATTTATTTAACCCTCGCATCTTAGTCAGTACGAGATGGACCACGTGAATTCCGCCACCACTGCCGATGCGCACTTTATCGGTACCAGCCTCGCTGACAGGCTTCGCGAGGCGTACAGGGCGTTAGAGAACCACCAGCCGCCACAGTTCCTCTCGCCGGCACTCCGCGATCTTTTCGAGGTGACGCTCACACTGAAATCCTCCTTAAACCACGCGGGGCCGGCGGGCTTCTCAAACAGCGCCAGGAGCGGCTGCAGTGGTACATGAAATTTACAGTGGCCTCCGTGGTGTGTATAATACGAGTGCGTTGTTGCGGTACTGGGTAGCGGGTATTGTCAACTACCAGCTGCGTGAGGCGAGGCGCTGTGTGGATGCAGCACAGGAGAGCACGACAGACGGTGCAGTGAAAGATGTTCAGATGTTTGAGGCCATTCAACGCGCTGGAGCTGCGAGACGTTCTTCGACGTCTTCCGGTCCTGGTGTCGTTTCTGTTTGCGTGGGACGTGGAACTTTCCGATGTGGAAAGGTTCGACAGTCTCCTGAGGGAGGTCATTGCTGTCAACTTTGGTATGGAGTCAGTGAGGGAAGTCCTTCTGCACCTTCTGGCAGAATATATGCGTCCTCAGCGACGGATGCAAAATGACAAGGCGCAGGGTTCCGCCGAACTTACGCACCACCAACGGCAGTGTAAACCAGGAGATGTGTTGATTGCTCTATGCGAACTCATCCAGTTATTCGTGGGTGATCGCCGCACGGTCGAGGAGCGCGTCACTGTGGTGATTCTACAGGGTGTTGTAGAGGGCTGTAATGAGAAATTTAAGCAGCGCACGCTTTTAGACCTTCTACAGCCGGACGAAGCCAGTGCTAAGGCGCGACGTGAGTTTGTTGTGGATACGTGGCTGCGCTATTGGAACAGCGAACTAGAACTGGTGCGGGTCATCGATTTTGTGGATGAAGGCTGGGTGAAAGGGATTCTGCTGAAGTTGATATTTTTGTGGGATCCCTGTGACGTCAGCGTTGGTGCAGAGGCGACGTGCGAGGTGCTCCAGTAAATCTAAGCTGCACTTATTTGCACAAGCTGCTCCATCTAACACTTGAACCGGTGTTTGGTGATATTTTTGGCATCCAAAGGCTTGCTGATGCGGGGGTCACAACAGCAGAGGCGGGCAAGCAGCAGGCTGGCCTGGGATTACACGGGGTCAACCGTATAGGCGTTGAGGAAGACCTACTCGAGTTCCTCCTGCAGGTTGCGAATGCCATGGCGTGCGCGGAGGCCCCACCATGGCGCGACATACGCTGCTGGGAGAGTGTTGGCGTGGTTCCCTCTCTTCCACCAGGGGTTGCGCGGGATGTCGGCCCCCAGGTGTTGGCGGACGTGTGCAGAATGCTGCTGCAAGAGCAACTCCCACGCGCGTGTGAGTTCTTTCCTCTGTGGGTCAGAGCCCGATGAAAAGCAGCGGTGGCGGTTACTGCGGTTTCTCATATACGTGGAGAAGATGTTTGACCGCTTGTGCAGCGTCCGGGGACTCAATGTGCGCCTGCTTGACGCAAGAAGCAGCACTGGCGGTGTTGGTCACGGTGGTAGGGGCTGTTTTTATAGTATTGTCGAAACAGCACTTCTCCGTGGAGAACATGGCCAGCGCGAGGTGAATATCTTTGTTGACGAACTCCTTAACGTTATACACGGGTTTCTGCTAGACAAGGAGAGGGCGGTGTTAGCGACAACGAAATCCGGTAGGATCCACGAAACCGTGTTGAACAACAACGAGGATCTGCGCTCGGCGATACGGATGGCATATCACCTTTCGCCGCGTGGTGCTTTAATCCCACCCTACAAACGACTGCTCGGATATCGTCTACTCTCCTTGAACTATTTAAAGCAGCACGACACTGCGGTAGCTCAACTAAATCACGAAAGGCTAAAGCAGGAGGAATCCGTGTGCTCGTATCTCCTCGAACTCATCCCAGGCGATCGGGACGCCATTCAGCAAATGATGCAAATGTGTTGTGATATCGATACTTCCGCCAATATGCAGGAGGTCTTTGATCAGCGGCAGGGCAGGGATGCTGCAGGCTCGTCTGTCAAATTCGCTGTTAAAATTCTTTCTCGCCACGCGTGGGCGGCATATCCGGTGCTAACAACCGCCCCGTCCTCTCTAAAAGTCGCTATGAGTAATTTTTCAGCAGCTTATGAAGAACTCCACCAAGCCGTCGCATCGTGTGGCTCCGCACCGCGTTTGAGTGTGTTACATTCCACGTGGCATATCCACGTGGCAAAAAGACAATTACCGGGTCGCTGGACCTCTTCATGGCCTTCGAATACCTCAGTGAAGTTTCAGCCGCACTGGACGGCAATGGTGGTGGGGCCTCGTGGGATGATGTTGGGCGCCGCGTGGGAAAGCACTACACGGACCTGCAGCAGGAGCTCCGCAAGCTTCTCAGCGATGGCTTCATTGCATAATCCCAGCACCGACCGGTGCAGCAGGCACCGAGAAAACTGACTTAACGAGCAGTGAGCCCCCGCGCTGGATTTGCCTGAACCCTGAATTTGCTTCACACCAAACGCACTTCACCTTTCTTGCGAA